>RJWK010070285.1:0-10953 GCA_004363435.1 Platanista minor | reverse complement strand
TTCTGAGGGTTGTCTTTTGGTCTTGTTTATGGTTTCCTTTGCTGTGCAAAAGCTTTTAAGTTTCATTAGGTCCCATTTGTTTATTTTTGTTTTTATTTCCATTTCTCTAGGAGGTGGGTCAAAAAGGATCTTGCTGTGATTTATGTCATAGAGTGTTCTGCCTATGTTTTCCTCTAAGAGTTTGATAGTTTCTGGCCTTACATTTAGATCTTTAATCCATTTTGAGCTTATCTTTGTGTATGGTGTTAGGGAGTGTTCTAGTCTCATACTTTTACACGTACCTGTCCAGTTTTCCCAGCACCACTTACTGAAGAGGCTGTCCTTTCTCCACTGTACATTTCTGCCTCCTTTATCAAAGATAAGGTGACCATATGTGTGTGAGTTTATCTCTGGGCTTTCTATGCTGTTCCATTGATCTATATTTCTGTTTTTGTGCCAGTACCATACTGTCTTGATTACTGTAGCTTTGTAGTATAGTCTGAAGTCCGGGAGCCTGATTCCTCCAGCTCTGTTTTTCATTCTCAAGATTGCTTTGGCTATTGGGGGTCTTTTGTGTTTCCATACAAATTGTGAAATTTTTTGTTCTAGCTCTGTGAAAAATGCCAGTGGTAGTTTGATAGGGATTGCATTGAATCTGTAGATTGCTTTGGGTAGTAGAGTCATTTTCACAATGTTGTTAAACTAAATAAAGAAAAAGAAAAAAGTCTTTTCTTATGCAACAATTAAACTAAAGCAGACGTCTCCTAGCAGTAATGGATGCCAGGAAGCAGTGGAGTGGTAGCCTCAAAGTGCTGAGGGGAAAGTAACCGTCAGCTACAATCTTGTAATCACATGAACTATCATTCAAAAATAAACTCAAAGTCACTTTAAAATTTCCAAAGACTGAAAGAGTTTACTACTCACGGATCCTCATTAAAGGACTGAAGGATGAACTTCAGTCAGAAGAGTGAATCTACAGGCATGGGATTTTTTTAAAAAGAGTGGTCTGATTGATAAAATGTTGATAATTTAGTTAACCATTCTTTTTAAAATTTGGGTTTTTTTTTTTTTTAAGGTAAAATTAAACTCTAGACAACAGTCATGAAATGGGATGTTCTGTAGTGGTTATAGTGGACTCAGAATAAAATTTCTGGATAATTTTAGACTTTAAGAAAAATTATTCGCATGTATGTCAAAATAACATTTGTTAGTAGTCCTAACATTCAGGTGAAATAGGGAATGGCAAATAATTGTTACTTTGAAGAACAAATTTGGGAGACTTGCCGTACAAGATACCAAAAACTATTATAAAGCCAGAGTAATTAAGACAGTGTGGTATTGACACATATATGTCCCATAGACTGTGGGAACAGAATAGAGATACACATAAACAGAAATTTGTTATATGTTAGAGCCACATTGTCCAGTACATAGCTGCGACCACATAAGGCTTATTTAAAATTTAAATGTATGGTACCTAGCATTAATAACTGCAACACTGGTTCTCAGCAGTCTGGTGTTCTCATATTTAGTGCTATTTTAAAGTATTTGTGAAGATATATCTTTGTGGGGTTTGGGGATATTTTTTAAAGCCTTATGTATATATGCCTTGGGACATAGCCAGGGAATTATATGTTCTAATTTCAAACTGAATGGTGCTACATGTGTTTTAAAAAAAACTTCTCGGGCTTCCCTGGTGGCGCAGTGGTTGAGAGTCCGCCTACCGATGCAGGGGACGTGGGTTCGTGCCCCGGTCCGGGAAGATCCCACATGCCGCGGACCGGCTAGGCCCGTGAGCCATGGCCGCTGGGCCTGCGCGTCCGGAGCCTGTGCTCCGCAACGGGAGAGGCCACAACAGTGAGAGGCCCGCGTACCAAAAAAAAAAAACTTCTCTTCTGTATTTCCATTATCTCAAGAAGAGAAAGAAAATTGCCAAATCAAATCTTCTGCTGTAAAAATAATCCTAATTCAGAAACTTTCCAAATAAGCAAAATTTAAAATTGAGAGTACTGAAATTGATTGAGATATCGCTGATGAAATTAAGAAATGACAAATGGAAATGTTTTCTCTGACACAGCTAAAAGCTCATTAGCAATAATAAGATTGCAGTTTCTGCAAAAATAAAGAAGTAATCAAAAGAAGAGAGGTACCTCAAAGAAGAGATCAAATGATTTGAAGATGGAGTCAGAAGATGTGGAATTATATTACCGTTATGTTGCCTCTAGTTAATATAGAGAGATTTTTCAGCAGCTGGAAAAATTTGCGCAAAAATATGCTCACAACTCATTTGCAGTGCTAGTAATGCATTTGTAAAATTATGCTGTCAGAAAAAATCAAATTCATTTTTCATTTTCAATTTTTTGGGATTCTTGCCATTTTTATCACTTCATGTGGTTTATTTTTAGATAATATTTCACTTTATTTTTCTGCTGATTTGTATTAGGATGATCGTGTATACCCATTTATATTTTTATCAGTTTATATTTTAATTTGATGCTCTGAAATGTTATTAATGTTTTTGAGGTGTATTGAACATTTAATTTTACTTGTTAAAGCATGAATTCTGAATTTTAAAAAATAAAATAACCAGTATTAATGCTAATGTTTCCATATTATATAAAATAAGTATTGAAATATCCATACTTTCATTTTGCTTTAATATTTCATTTCTAGCTAACATGTGCCTGCTATGGAAGGAGGTAACAAATATTGGTTTATTATTTCTAAGTAGTTCCTACTTCTTAGACATGAAAAGACTTTCAAGAAGTAGTTATATGGGGGCTTCCCTGGCGGCGCAGTGGTTGGGAGTCCGCCTGCCGATGCAGGGGACACGGGTTCGTGCCCCGGTCCGGGAGGATCCCACGTGCCGCGGAGCGGCTGGGCCCGTGAGCCATGGCCACTGAGCCTGCGCGTCCGGAGCCTGTGCTCCGCAGCGGGAGAGGCCACCGCAGTGAGATGCCTGCGTACCGCAAAAAAAAAAGTAGTAGTCATATGAACGTGGTTTCCCTTTTTTTTTTTTTTTTTTGAGGGCAAGCTCCTGCCCTCAAAGAACTTATTTTCAAATGGAGATATACAGGAAATGATTAACCAAATAAGCAAATAATAAAGTTATAGATTGTGGTAAGAACAGGAATGAGGTAAACAGGGTGATGTGAGAAGTAAGTTGTGGGGATAAGTACATTTGAGCTGAGACCTGAGTGCTGAGAATGAGCCAGTTAAGTGAAGATCTAGCCAGAGGAAGTACATTCCAATAGAGGGGAGAGTAAGTGCAAAGGCCCTAAGGTAGAAAAGAGCTTCAGGGAGCATGAAGGAGGCAGGAGCTAGAGTATAGAGAGCAAGAAGGGGGGATGGTGAAAGCTAAAATTGGGGAGGTAGGCAGGAGCGAAATCATTCAGGGCTTTTGTAGGCCATGGTAAGGGTTTTAAATGTGTTGGGTTGCCATCGACTTATTTAAAGCAGAGGAATGACATGAAATGATTTGTGTTTTTGAGAGATTTTGTTTACATGTGGAAAATGAATTGTAGAGGGGTGAAGGTATAAGTGGAGAATGGTTAGGAGTTTATTGGAGTAGCCTAGATAAAAGGTCATACTTGGACCATGGGAACCCCTAAAAAGTTTTTTTTAGCTTGGAAGCGATGTTCACAAAGAATGAAATGAGAAAATGAACATGGCAACCTAATGTAGATTGATTGGGATGGGGGTGATAGGGGAGAGAACGAGACTGAGAGACCAATAGGGAAAGCATTGGAAAACTTCTCATATAAGGTTCTTTGTCAGAACCCAAAGTAAGAGTGGAAATAGTATAAATGGAAAGGAAAAAGAATTTGAGAGACAGCGAAAGAAGAGTTGACAGGACTTTGTGTCTGATTCAGTGTCAGGAGAAAAGAAGGCATCAAGGATGGTGATTAGAAGCATGGTTTACTAGAGTCCCATCTGGATATCTTGCCTTCACCTCAACATCACATCTGCGTACACACACACACAGACACACACACACCAACAAAAACTCTATACCACTGACAGAAATTTGGCAGTTTTTTTGTTGGGTGTTACATGTGATGCGGAAGTGGAGGCAAGATATCCAGATGGGTCTGTGTGTAGAACTGCCCTGTGTACTCACGTTCCAGTGTACAGTACTGTTACTATCTCTTTCCATTTCTCTGCTCTCTCTGCCCTTTCAGAGCACCAGACTCCTAAGAGTTGCTCCTGTCATTGCCCCTGAGCTCCTGCAGGGCAGAAATCTTTTTACCTGTTGTTACCAAGATGTGGAAATACTTTTACCCTTAATTCAGGCTGAACTTCTTTAAGGGGAACTTTCACTAGGAAACTAAGCAAAAAATCTAGCATCTTATATTTATATATTGCATTATAGTTTTCAAAGTCCTTTTGTAGAAAAACACTGTGAAGTAGATAGGGCAGATATTATTATCCCAATTTTACAAGTGAGGAAACCAAGGCTATTAGAAACTGACTGCTTAAGATCGTACCCTAGAAAATGGCAGTTAGGACCTAAAATGCAAATCTTTTGATTAATATGTAGTCCTCAGTGCCTATCATAAAGAACAGTTCTTGATAAATTCACAGAGCAAAAATCTCTTGATTCAAGTCTTTAGGTCTGCCTTTACTGTTTATAGCTTATGATCACCTAACTGGTTAGGTTTCTAGCTTCAGTCTTACCTAGATTGAGAGGGAAGTGGTACCTTTGGGTTAGCAGAACCCTGACACTGAAATTTGATAGAATTCTTCATTTTTTCTGGAAGTTTTTTTTTTTTTTTTTTTTTTTTTTTTTGCGTTACGCGGGCCTCTCACCGTTGTGGCCTCTCCCGTTGTGGAGCACAGGCTCCGGACGCGCAGGCTCAGCGTCCATGGCCCACGGGCCCAGCCGCTCCGCGGCACGTGGGATCCTCCCGGACCGGGGCACGAACCCGTGTCCCCTGCATCGGCAGGCGGACTCTCAACCACTGCACCACCAGGGAAGCCCTGGAAGCTATTTTTTAGTCTTTTATCCAGTTGTCAGTCCCCTTAGGCCTTCCCCTCTGACCTTACACTTACACACATTGTCTTTGCTTCTATATGTCATGGTCCTCTGGATGGGGAAGGCACCTTCTTCCCTGGTGGAAATGGGAGTGATCCTTAGAAGTGAGTGAGCCTTAGAGGGAACCAGAAGCTGGCTGAAGAGATGGACAGTTGTACAAACAGATTTCTTCCTGCTTGAGGTAACCAAAAGGGGGCTAAAGAAGAGGTTAAGAGATGTAAATGGGAGACATTTTATAAGGTGTGATAGAGTAGAAAGGGTAAAAGATAATTCAGAAATAGTTGTCCTAAGAGAGAGTTCAGGGTTAGGATCTGGGAGGTGGAACCAAGTTCCAGAGGGCAAAGTCCAAGGAAGGGAGACTGAAGTGAAGTGGAGATAAAGGTATTTGACATTGAGAAATTTGAGGAACTCTTGGGTTAATCTTTTTTAAGTGATAAGTTACACACAGGAAACCATCCAATAAAATATAATTAAAAACTAAAATTTGGGCCAGAGAGGATAGAAGGAAAGTGGTATGAAAAGGCAGTATATACTGTAAAAAATTTTAGGTTTATTTGTATTTGTATTACTGGGGGTGATGGGGGTGATGTGCTAGAATATCAGTAAATTTAATAGTTACTTTGAACTCAAAAATTTGCCTTTAGTTTGTTTTTGTATCTGTTCTTATGCTTTTCTGTAGTTTAAAATGCTAAACATTTCATTTCCTAGATCATTTTCCCAAATCCAAAGCTTGTGAATTCTGAGAATGTAATTTGTTTCATTTATCTAAATATAAGAAATTTATCCTCCCATCTATTGTTTGAAGACCATGAAGTAATTATCTTTTCATAGTATTTTTTTTTTTTTTTTTTTGCTGTCTGCGGGCCTCTCACTGCTGTGGCCTCTCCCCTTGTGGAGCACAGGCTCCGGACGCGCAGGCTCAGCGGCCATGGCTCACGGGCCCAGCCACTCCACGGCATGTGGGATCTTCCCGGACCGGGGCACGAACCCGTGTCCCCTGCATCGGCAGGCGGACTCTCAACCACTGCGCCACCAGGGAAGCCCCCTTTTCATAGTATTTTAAAGAATAATTTTCCTATCATAATTATCTTTGCTTGACAATGTAGTTCTCTTGAGTACAAGGACAAATGTTCAAAGTAGCAATTGTTCAAACTTAAAAAAAAAGACTCTTCCTAACAGTTTTATAGTACATCATGACACTACAGTTCATACAGAAACAAAATTTTGAAATGAAGACATTTACCATATTATTCCCAATCTCTTTAGTATTTGTCACAGAACAAATGACAAAATACTAAATCATTTTAAGAGACTGAAAATAAGGACCAGAAGGAAAGTGAGGTTTGTATTTGCTAAATCTAGCAAACAATTTTAATTGACAATGTTAAGAAAAAAACTCTGCTGAGAAGACATTTCAGTGCATCTGGAAGAGCCATGTATCTATTGAAACTTGAGACCTTAATCACTGACCACTTTTTCCCATGTTGGTCACAATGGCCTGGTAGGTCTTTGGGCAGTCTATAAAAAAAAGTTCAATGGGAAACTGATACAGGGATTTGCCAGCCCCTATTCCCGTTTCTGAAAGATACCCTAGAACCTGATTACACCAGACCTAAGTAAACTGAGCCAACTCACAGATCCAATGTGTGGGAGCCAGGTCTCAGTCAGAAAGAGGATTGCTGTGATTCATTGTCCCTCTATATTCAGAATTGCTGATCTACTAAAGAAGCTACCAAGACTGCTGATTCATTTCCACTTTACAATACTGGCATTTCCCACTTCTTGCCCCACATCTTAGGTTCCTAAGTGGCAGCATGAGGAAAACTCTAGCCAAAAAATACAGCTTCTGCTTGTAATCCTATACTTATTTTTATCCTCATAAGCTGGGCTAAAAAACCAGAAAAAACCTGGTGGGAAAAAAAAAAATCTCTGTTTCTCTTTCTTAAACCTAGAGCCATTTCTAAGCATATAACTCACTACTTTCTTTTCTCAGGGTATCAAAAGATGCCTCCTGAAATAGATTACCCACAGTCCAAAGGAGAGACAGCAGGAAAAGAACCAAAGCCTCCCTTTAAAGCCTCAGACACTCCTCAACTTTCTTATTAAAACTCTGTACTCACTTCCTACCAAAGGTCTCATCCTTAATTCTTATTTCCAGTGGGGAGAAAGAGGAAATTACTACCCCATATGGTATCTATACATAAACATGCCATTTTTGAAGGTTTGGCTACATTAGCCCCTTAAGCCTGTCTTTAGTCACTTTTTCATTGCGTATTCTTATTATTTACCAGGGTCCCTAGAGGTTGGAATGAGTGGAGTAGGATGTGAATCTAATGATGATGTGTAAGGAGTTCCTGATTTTTAAGGGTCTACCTAGACCATAAGTGTAAACATCATGGAGCTCTAGACTAGAGTGATTTGCATAGCCTTACCAACAGTCAGACCGCACCTCAAAGTTCACTAGGTCCTTTCTTGGGTTGTATAGCTTAGGGAGGGTCCTGTGTCACTAGAACGGGTGATTTATATTAAGGATGCAATACATACTAGCTTCCATCTAGCACATAATTCAGAGCATGAATGGGAACAGATTATAGGAGAACTGTGAAAGCCTATTTTGTTGAAGATGATGTACCTTATATTTCTACCATAGATCATGAATAGGGCTAGAACCTTAGAGGTGAGAGTTGGCATGTAAAGTTACAGCCTCTCTGGTTCTCAGTATCCTTATTTGTAAAACAAGGAGATAGGGTTTGATGATCTTGGATGGCCCTTCAGCTGTAAAAATTGCATAGAAATACTTAAGTTTCTCCTAAGAACACAGTCTTGTGCTTTCAAATTATTTGAGGTGAAGTCTGGTTAAATTTTGTGAACTGTTTAGGAAATAAGGAATAATTTACAAAAGTTGTAATTCTATATTTTAAAATAACACCAAAGAAATGAATAAGAAAGTCATTTTTGTAGCACTTTAACAATTCTGTATAAATCAAATCTGATAAGGTGGGTTTAATGAGGTTTAGATTTTTTAAAAGGCCTGGAATCATATTTATGCTATTTATTTGCTTGGTAAACTGGTCTTTTTTTTTTTTTTTTTTTTTTTTTGGCCGTGTTGCATGGCTTGTGGGATCTTAGTTCCCCAACCAGGGATTGAACCTGGGCCGTGGCACTGAAAGCGCTGAGTCCTAACCAGCGGATCGCCAGGGAATACCTCTTCTCTTCTCTTTTCTTTTCTTTTCTTCATTGAGATATGATTGGCGTACAACATTATATTAGGTAAACTTTTCTTTTTTAAGGAAAATTGAACTTCATCCCAATTCTGAACAGTTTCAAAATTAGTGAGAATTATAATAAGTGACTGTGAAATGGGACAAAGGGAAACTTCAAAGGCCCTCACTCCTCTTGCTTTGTACCAGTACTAGATGCTTACATTGCTCTTGAAGCCCAAGTAGGCCACAAGGTGGCACCGTTAGTTCATGTAAATAAAATACAACTGTGTCTAGGAAAAAACTGATTTTTAAAAAAATCAGATAACTTTATTACAGAAGTAATACATGTGCATGAAAGACTTCACATTAACCTCTCAGTACTTATTTAATATCTTTACTGTATAATTACAGATTATAAATTGGAAACTTCTATGGGAGGAGGTTCCTTGCTAAGAATTTTAAACACGGTAAACAGTAAAAATTTTGGAAAATACTGAAAGGCATTAGAGTAAAATAAAATATCCAAGATAAACAATGTTCTCTTTGTGAAAAGTTAATTTTTATTTATTTTAAACCAATATCTTTCTGAAATTTGAATTGTAACTAAATTTAAATAATGCAAGAAATAATAAGTAATATAAATATTGCAGGAAATTTATATCAGAAACTCTTGTTTGGTGTGTTTTGATTTCCTGATGGAGAAATAAAAACTTAGGCAAGTGTTTTCTCACTATCCCAACAAGTAAGAAATAGTTGAGAATAACAAGTCCAGGAACATAGTCACTCCCTGTAAACTGGAAAATATTTCCAAATATTTTTATTTTTCTCACACTTAAAAAAGTGTGAAATGATTGCAAAGAATTGATCAGAATATATGTGTTAGACTGATGCTTCCTGTAAAGTAAGAAACATTTCCAGATATGTTATCTGTTTTTCTGCAGTTTAAATGTAAGTTGGTGTAGCTACGGTGGAAAACAGTATGGAGGTTCCTTAAAAAATTAATAATAGAGTTACCATATGATCCAGCAATCCCACTCCTGGGAATATATTAAAAAAAAAAAAGTTTACTTTTAATGAAATAATTCTGAGTTAATTCAGAGTGTGTGGACTAGTCTGATGTTTCCCTTTATATAACCTTTGATGAAAAGATTTGCTAAACTAATTCATTATGTAAAAAGAATCTTATGAAAACAAACTTAGGGACTTAGTTTTTTCACCCATAAAATGAGGATAACGATAGTACTTACCATATAGGTTTTTTTCATGAGGACTAAATTAGTTATTACAGGAAAAACCCTTAAACAGTACCTGGAGTAATAATAACTTAATAAATGTTAGGTTGCTAAGCAGTTGTTTGCAGAGTAATAGCAAACACAAATAAATCATTTTCCCTTTTTAATTATAAATAATAAACATAACAATAAATATTTATAAATGTAAATAAATTCTTTGTTCCCTCAGAGCACCACCTAAGTAATACCCGATTTGCCTACTTTTAATTATTATATGAACTTAAACACAATGAACTGGCCTTTCTTCAAGTAGCATCTGTAATTCACACATTTGAAATTAACCTCCGCTTTAGTGCATTAAAAATTTTTTAATTATGAAGTAATTGATAGCTTGGTATTGAAGAAATCACAAGATTAAAAATTTTACCAGATTCAACTTGGAAATACCATAAAACGTGTTCTCCACAGATTTAAATATAAAGTAAAAATGTTTCTGTCGTGGGTCCAGATTTATCTAAAAATTACTGTTTTTGAACTTCTGTTAATTATTTTTGAGCCTTGGAAGTAAAATTCAGAAGGTTCTACTTATAAACTTCCTCCTTTAAATGTTCTTCATGGTACTGCCATAGCCTGAAAGGATAGTATTCTCAATTCTTTTTTTTTTTGTTTACTTACTACCATGCTTTCAGAAGCGGGGCTACCCTTTTTTTTTTAGTTAAGAACTCAAATATTTACATATTTTTTGCCTTTGTTTTGGTAGATACCTCAAAGGTTGAAATTTGGAATCCTACCGGTAAGATCTATGTGAATCTCAGACCCAAGACAATCTTCAAAAAAAACAGATAAATAAGGATCCTAAATCCAACTTAGTTTAAGATGAACTGTAAACCAGGATCTTGGAAGTTTTATAGTGAGCAAAACGAGATTGCTATCAAGATTGCTATCACAGTGAAACCATTTGCCAATAAAAAAATGAAATTGGTTCCCCAGCCTTACATTATAGTCAGATCCATCTGTGTCACATCTTTTAAATACATTGCCTGAAAACCCATTGTGATAGTCAAGTTTTGACGAAAAATATTATTTTAAAATTCTCTTAGACTATATACATTTTGATTGGCTTAAAATGTCAGTGAATTTGAATCTGTGTAATAATTAGAAAAGTATAGGGAAAATTCTGTTTTAGTGTGCTAAGAAATTCAGTAAGAAAATTATGGTACATGCATACAATATAACATAACCATTAAAAATTGTTATAGAAGACTGGTAACATGGAAGAATGTTCACAGTATAATTTAAAAAGTTTAACGTTAGGGCTTCCCTGGTGGCGCAGTGGTTGAGAGTCCGCCTGCCGATGCAGGAGACGCGGGTTCGTGCCCCGGTCTGGGAAGATCCCATGTGCCGCGGAGCGGCTGGGCCCGTGAGCCATGGTCTCTGAGCCTGCGCGTCTGGAGCCTGTGCACCGCGGCGGTAGAGGCCGCAACAGTGAGAGGCCCGCATAATG
>RJWK010070284.1:0-10947 GCA_004363435.1 Platanista minor | reverse complement strand
TTTGCTGCGTCCCATAGGTTTTGCATCATCATGTTTTCATTGTCATTTATTTCTAGCTATTTTTTGATTTCCTCTTTGAATTTTTCAGTGATCTCTTGGTTATTAAGTAGTGTATTGTTTAGCCTCCATGTGTTTGTATTTTTTACAGATTTTTTCCTCTAATTGATATCTAGTCTCATAGCATTGTGGTCAGAAAAGATATCTGATACGATTTCAATTTTCTTAAATTTACCAAGGCTTGATTTGTGACCCAGAATATGATCTATCCTGGAGAATGTTCCATGACCATTTGAGAAGAAAGTGTATTCTGTTGGTTTTGGATGGAATGTCCTATAAATATCAATTAAGTCCATCTTGTTTAATGTGTAATTTAAAGTTTGTGTTTCCTTATTTATTTTCATTTTGGATGATCTGTCCATTAGTGAAAGCGGGGTGTTAAAGTCCCCTACTATGATTGTGTTACTGTCGATTTCCCCTTTTATGGCTGTTAGTATTTGCCTTATGTATTGAAGTGCTCCTATGTTGGGTCCATAAATATTTACAATTGTTATAGCTTCTTCTTGGATTGATCCCTTGATCATTATGTAGTGTCCTTCTTTTTCTCTTGTAATAGTCTTTATTTTAAAGTCTATTTTGTCTGATATGAGAATTGCTACTCCAGCCTTCTTTTGATTTCCATTTGCATGAAATATCTTTTCCCATCCCCTCACTTTCAGTCTGTATGTGTCCCTAGGTCTGAAGTGGGTCTCTTGTAGACAGCATATATATGGGTGTTGTTTTTGTATCCTTTCAGCCAGTGTATGTCTTTTGGTTGGAGCATTTAATCCATTTACATTTAAGGGAATTATCAATATGCATGTACCTATTACCATTTTCTTAATTGTTGTGGGTTTGTTATTGTAGGTATTTTCCTTCTCTTGTGTTTCCTGCCTAAAGAGGTTCCTTTAGCATTTGTTGTAAAGCTGGTTTGGTGGTGCTGAATTCTCTTAGCTTTTGCTTGTCTGTAAAGGTTTCATTTTCTCTGTCAAATCTGAATGAGCGCCTTGCTGGATAGAGAAATGTTGGTTGTAGTTTTTTCCCTTTCATCACTTTAAATATGTCTTTCCAGTCCCTTCTGGTTTGCAGAGTTTCTTCTGAAAGATCAGCTGTGAACCTTATCGGGATTCTCTTGTATGTTATTTGTTGTTTTTCTCTTGCTTCTTTTAATATTTTTTCTTTGTACTTAATTTTTGGTAGTTTGATTAATATGTGTCTTGACATGTTTCTCCTTGGATTTATCCAGTATGGGACTCTCTATGCTTCCTGGACTTGATTAACTATTTCCTTTCCCATATTAGGGAAGTTTTCAACTACAATCTCTTCAAATATTTTCTCAGTCCCTTTCTTTTTCTCTTTTTCTTCTGGGAGCCCTATAATTCGAATGTTGGTGTATTTAATATTATCCCAGAGGTCTCTGAGACTGTCGTCCATTCTTTTCATTGTTTTTTCTTTATTATTCTCTGCAGTAGTTATTTCCACTATTTTATCTTCCAGGTCACTTATCTGTTCTTCTGCCTCAGTTAGTCTGCTATTGATCCCTTCTAGAAAATTTTTAATTTCATTTATTGTGCTGTTCATGACTGTTTGCTTGCTCTTTATTTCTTCTAGGTCCTTGTTAAATGTTTCTTGTATTTTCTCCATTCTATTTCCAAGAATTTGGATCATCCTTACTATCATTTTCCTGAATTCTTTTTTAGGTAGACTGCCTATTTCCTATTCATTTGTTAGGTCTGGTGGGTTTTTACCTTGCTCCTTCATCTGCTGTGTGTTTCTTTGTCTTCTCATTTTGCTTAACTTACTGTGTTTGGGGTCTCTTTTTCACAGGCTGCAGGTTCTTAGTTCCCATTGTTTTTGGTGTCTGCCCCCAGTGGCTAAGGTTGGTTCAGTGGATTGTGTAGGCTTTTGGTGGAGGGGACTAGTGCCTGTGTTCTGGTGGATGAGGCTGGATCTTGTCTTTCTGGTGGGCAGGTCCATGTCCCGTGGTGTGTTTTGGGGTTTCTGTGACTTTATTATGATTTTAGGCAGCCTCTCTGCTAATGGGTGGGGTTGTGTTCCTGTCTTGCTAGTTGTTTGGCATAGGGTGGCCAGAAATGTAGCTTGCTGGTTGTTGAGTGGAGCTGGGTCTTGGCATTGAGATGGAGATATCTGGGAGATTTTCGCCTTTTTGATATTATGTGGAGCTGGGAGGTCTCTCGTGGACCAATGTCCTGAACTTGGCTCTCCCACATCAGAGGAACAGCCCTGATGCCTGGCTGGAGCACCAAGAGCCTGTCATCTACATGGCTCAGAATAAAAGGGAGAAAAGAAAGAAAGAAAAAGATAAAACAAAATAGTATTAAATTTTTTTTAAGTTATTAAAATAAAAAAACAAAAAATGATTATTAAAAATATTATTTCAAGTAACTTAAAAAGAAAGAAAGAAAGAAAGACGAGAACAACCAAAGCAAAAAACAAATTCACCAATGATAACAAGCACTGAAATCTATACTAAAAAAAAACAAACAAACCGGACAGACAGAGCCCTAGGACAAATGGTAAAAGCAAACTATACAGACAAAATCACCCAGAGAAGCATACACATACACACTCACAAAAAGAGAAAAAGGGAAAAAATATATATATATTCTTGCCCCCAAAGTCTACCCCCTGAATTTGGGATGATTCGTTGTCTATTCACGTTCCACAGATGCAGGGTACATCAAGTTGATTGTGGAGATTTAATCTGCTGCTCCTGAGGCTGCTGGGAGAAATTTCCCATTCTCCTCTTTGTTCACACAGCTCCTGGGGCTCAGCTTTGGATTTGGCCCCACCTCTGCGTGTAGGTCGCCTGAGGACCTCTGTTGTTCGCTCAGACGGGACGGGGTTAAAGGAGCAGCTGATTCGGGGGCTCCGCCTCACTCAGGCCGCGGGGAGGGAGGGGTACAGATGCAGGGCGAGCCTGCGGCAGCAGAGGCCAGCGTGACGTTGCACCAGCCTGAGGTGCGCCGTGTTCTCCCGGGGACGTTGTCTCTGGATCACGAGACCCTGGCAGTGGCAGGCTGCACAGGCTGCTGGGAGGGGAGGTGTGGAGAGTGACCTGTGCTCGCACACAGGCTTCTTGGTGGTGGCAGCAGCAGCCTTAGCATCTCAGGCCTGTCTCTGGGTTCCACGCTGATAGCCGTGGCTTGCGCCTGTCTCTGGAGCTCCTTTAAGCAGTGCTCTTAATCCCCTCTCCTCGCACACCAGGAAATAAAGAGGCAAGAAAAAGTCTCTTGCCTCTTAGGCAGTTCCAGACTTTTCCCGGACTCCCTCCCGGCTAGCCGCGGTGCACTAGCCCCCTTCAGGCTGTTCACGCCGCCAGTCCTCTCCCTGTAATCCGACCTCCGAAGCCAGAGCCTCAGCTCCCAGCCCGCCCACCCCCGCCCTGGTGGGTGAGCAGACAAGCCTCTCGGGCTGGTGAGTGCTGGTTGGCACCAATCCTCTCTGCGGGAATCTCTCCACTTTGTCCTCTGCACCCCTGTGGCTGTGCTCTCCTCTGTGGCTCCGAAGCTTCCCCCCTCCGCCACCCAGTCTCCCTCCACGAAGGGGCTTCCTAGTGTGTGGAAACCTTTCCTCCTTCACAGCTCCCTCCCACTGACTGGTTCAGGTCCCATCCCTATTCTTTTGTCTCTGTTTTTTCTGTTTTCTTTTGCCCTACCCAGGTATGTGGGGAGTTTCTCGCCTTTTGGGAGGTCTGAGGTCTTCTGCCAGCGTTCAGTAGGTGTTCTGTAGGAGTTGTTCCACATGTAGATGTTTTTCTGATGTATTTGTGGGGAGGAGGGTGATCTCCGCGTCTTACTCCTCCGCCATCTTGAAGCTCCTCCTCCTGATTCATCTTTGTAGTCTTGCTCCTCTCCACTCTGCTCAATAAATATTTGTTGAATGATGACTGCTTTCTGGACCAAGCCTCCCTGTTTACTAAGAGGAAAGCTGTGGACATCTGTTGTGTTGCCTGTTGAGCATCCCTTCCCTGTTTCTAGTAGCAGTATCCTTCCTTCCTTGAGGGCCTGCAGCTCTTCCATTCCCACCAGCTGGAGTCCTCTCCCCACCCCCACCCCCACCCCAGGCTCCTGCTGCAGCTCCTCTGTGAGCTGCCCAGGGGTCTTCCATTAACACTTCTTTTCTTGACTAAGTTGGCTGGAATTTATGGGTCAGAGAGACCACATGAAATATAACTTTATTTTAGGGCAATCTTGAAGAGTTAGTCCCTTGCAATACTTTCAAGAATTCCCTTTAAATAAGGCTTACTCTTCTTAGGTAAAAAAAATCTGTCGCTCAGATTTCTGACCACAGTACTGCTCCACTCCAAGATGGCTCTCAGGTGAGTGGGTTGTGGCTTACTCTGTCCTCTTTGCAGGTAGAAGGAAAGGGTTCTTTGGGTTCACATGATATTCTTGACCTCTCTGGTCTCCACAGCAGCATCTCTTGTTTCCCTGACAGTGTTCCTTGCCCACTAGAGGGATGTTTGCCCTGCTGGCATTTGTGTCTGAAGTCAAAGCTGGCATTGCTTGTAATCTGGTTTCGCAAGGCTTGGCAGAGGCTGCAGTACTTCCTAGTTGCCACACTCACCTCATCACTAATGGCTCTAAAACCTCCGCATATCCTCCACTGGCTTCTGGTTGGGGTGAGATCGGATGTGGGGTGGGGTTCATCTTTCTCTGCTGAATCACTCCTGACCACAGTTGGTTGGAAAGCTGGCTCTCAGACTCAGCTACCTCCTGCTTCCCCATTTCAGGGTTCAGTGGAAGGTGCTGGGTTCCAACAAATCCCATGGGAAGAGAGAGCAGCTAGAGAGAGGCTGTACCACTGAGCTTCTTTCATGTGGCCAATCCCCAGATTCTTATGGACATGTCAGAGAACCTGGCCCACCAGGCAACCTCCCCCCAGGGTTCCAAATAGAGAGTGGGCCAGGACCCCTCTGCCCTAATTATTCTCTTCAACTTGTCACGGTTGCAGCCCGGGGAGAAGAATGGAGCACAGTTTGTCTACCTCTCCACCTCCGTTTCTTCTCTTATGCCTTCAGCCCACCCTCTGTCTTCAATATAACCTTGGATTATAAAGGCTGGGCTTCACTTTTGCTTCTATCTTATATCCTGTCTTTTTTGCTTGTAGTTTTATGGCTATCTTATTTACACCATGGGAAAAATTCTATATCAAGCTGATATGTAACATGGGGCAGGGGCTTCCCTGGTGGTATAGTGGTTAAGAATTGCCTGCCAATGCAGGGGACGAGGGTTTGAGCCCTGGTCCGGGAAGATCCCACATACCATGGAGCAACTAAGCCCGTGTGCCACAACTACTGAGCCTGTGCTCTAGAGCCCACAAGCTACACTATTTAGCCTGCATGCCATAACTACTGAAGCCTGCGTGTCTAGAGCCCGTGCTCCGCAACAAGAGAAGCCACCGCAATGAGAAGCCTGCACACCTCAATGAAGAGTAGCCCCCGCTCGCTGCAACTAGAGAAAGCCCACGTGCAGCAACGAAGACCCAACACAGCCAAAAATAAATAAATAAAAGAAATTTATATAAAAGAAAGGGAACAAAAGAAATTTAGACTTTATTGCCTTGCCTTATAATGTCAGCAGCTGACTGTTACCTTTCTCTGCATTCCTTCTTTAAGAATGCAATTTTCCCTCTGTCTACCCCACCCCTCACCTGCTGCCAAGAAAGGTGAGTAACTTGGCTGACTATGGAGAAGATCGGGTAATGTGCATGTAAACCTACATTTGTATTTCTCAGATATTTCCTTTATACCTTTGACTAAAGAACCCTAGCTGATACAAGCAGCGTGATACACAATTCACAATTTGCCTGTGGATAATTTAATCTTTCCTTTTTGCTAAGGCCTTTCCAAGAATTACCCAAAAGAGAGCTGATCAAGAGTATAAAGAGAAACAGATGGGACCATCACACTGGGAGCAGGAGACTCAAGTCAGGTTTGGTGAGCAGAAGCTAATCTCTTCTGATTCCATGAAGTGATGCAAAACTCCTTGGAACCCACATGCCAACTGCAGAGACTGTGGGAAGCAGGGGCAAGAGATTTGACAATTCTAAACCACTGGATAAATCACTGCATTTGACTGAGCTTAAACATGATTAGGATGTGAGGCAAGTTGAGGGCTCAGAGTTAATACATTAAAATGGTAATAGATAAGCAAAGAAAGAAACAATCTGAATCCTCACATTTTTGACTGTGAAAATTATACCTCTCATATGAGGTTGGATTTGTTACCCTTTCATTCAATTACTCACTATGTTTCCATGCTTTGGATGTGTGAAATACTGGAAGAATTATAATGAAGATGTTTATCATCAAGTTTGGGAAGAAGTAGGAGCCTAAGGTAATTAAGAGACTATTAAAAGCCAAAATGTGAAAGATTTGAAGGTTCTTTAGGTCTTCCCCCAAGCAGAGGGTCCCACCCTGGATCAGTTAGTCTAAATGAAATAAAGATAAGAAAAATGACTGACACTGGGTTTCCCACTGTGGGGGTAGGAGGTTATAGCAAGGGGAGGAGGCTAGAATGATCTATGTGGTAATGGATTAGAGTGGAGACATCAGTATCAACTCACGTTTAGCTTAATATAGAGATGATTACATTTAGAAATATTTTAGGTATGTACATTATACATGTTAATACATATACATTTATGTCCTTGCTCTGGCAGCCTGGGAAATGACACCTCAGTAGCCATGAGAGCATCTAACCCCTAGATCTCAGTTTTTTTCCCCCACTCTTAATATATGCTTATTTATGAAATGAAGAGCAAAATATGTACACACACAAAACACTCAGAGACACCAAAGGACCCTAAGGCCTCAGAATACACCCCCAACCGCAAGCAGGGGTTTATAGAAACAGTAAGCCAGATGCCCTCCCCCTCCCATATTCAGAATCGATTCACGTGGGAGAAGGCAGATGAGGGCAGGGAAGGAGGAAGGCGAGAATCCGCCAACGGGCAGAAGAAAGTCACACCCTTTGCAGCACTCACCCCAAACATTTCCTATAAAAATTTTCTCCCCAAAACAATCAGGGAGTTCGGGGTTTCTGAGCACGAGCCACCCTGTCTCCTTGCTTGGCTCTGCAATAAACCAGAGTCTGCTCCAAACTCTGATGTTTTGGTTTCTTTGATCTCACTGTGCATCAGGCACGTGGACTTTGTTCGGGAATACTCCCCAGAGGTCACGAGCAGACCCGCCGCAAGGCCCAAAGGCGGTGGCGGAGGAGAGGCCTTCCCCAGGCTGCCCTGGCTCCAGCTCCCCCCTCCCCCCACCAATACTGCCTCAGACACAAAGCCGGTACTAGGCCTCACAGTGTTTCCTCACCTCTCCAGGTCCCAGCCAGTGGCTTGGAGGCTTTGGCAGACCCTCGTGATGCCCCCGAGGCTCCCTGTGGCTTCCTTTCTCCGATTGCTCAGCACTTCTCTGACCTTTCACTCCTGACGCCTTTCTTGCCAGTACCTCAAGATTAGGCCTAGAAACCACCCCCTGCCACTCTCGGGTCCTCACCAGGTGCCGGCAACACCTCCTGGCGAGATCTCAGTTCCTAATACCATTCTCCAATGAAAGGAACCAGGGTGCCTTGCAGAAATAGTTCATTCTAGGATTCAGGCAGGAAATCTACAAAATGAGCCTGAATCTCTTGTAGAGCCACAAAGTAAGAGAGTGCTCAAAAAAAAATCCACAATGACGTGGGTATGCCAAAGGAACTCAGGAGCTAAATGAATGCACTCCCAATGGCCAAAACTGAAGCAATCTGAGTAACAAAACAAAGTAATATTGGATTATAACCGAAAGTTTAGTATATCTACTAGTCCCTGCTGATATAAACAAATTATTGAATAAATAAATGGGGGAGAATAGACAAATCTGTGCTCCTTAGCCCTCAAGGACTTGAAGCATAACTCCCTTCTAATTAAGGGCAGGCTGTGCCCAGGGACTTCCTTCCAAAGAATGCAGCAAGAAAAGGGGCATGAAAGTAACTTCACAGTGGAAAAACTTGAAAAAGCCTACCTCAGCCAGGTGGACAAGGTTAACATCAACAGTGATTAAGTCATGCACCCTTAATATGCTGTAATGAGAATGGCTCTTCAGCTTTGTGAGCATCCTTCCAAAAACTCATAATCCCAGTCGAATCATGAGAAAACATCAGATGAATCCCAAGTGAGGGACATTCTATAAAATACCTGATCAGTACCCCTCAAAACTGTCATGGTCATCAAAAACAAGATAAGTCTGAGAAACTGTCACAGACAAGAGGACTAAGGAGACACGATGATGAAATGTTAATATGGTGTCCTGGATGGAATCCAGGAAGAGAAAAAGGTAAAAACTAAGGCAATCTGAATACAGTATGGTCTTTAGTTAACAACATATCAACATCAGCTCATTAATTGTGACAAGTAGTTATGGGCTGCACCCTGCAGGCCTACACGGCCTGCACTTGCCCAGCTTTAAGACCAAAGAAAGAGCCCAGAGTCAGCAACAGAGATATCAATGGTTAATGGATAGGGTGCTTACCTGCCTGGAGAAAGGCCCTGGAGTGACACCCGACTGTGAGCAGCTATCGGTGGGGAGGACATGGCGACAGGCTTTGCTCCTGGGGGTGGGGGAAGGGGAGGTTGCCAGTTATAGGTTGGTTCATTAGTTACCAGGGAAACTAGAAGAGGGGCACGCCCCTCACCGCCCCTTTGATAAGAACAAGCATTAGCTGAGGCAGGGGCAAGCATGTAGCAAGGAGAGTCAGGTGCATAGGGTGACGGTGAAGTAGGCACTGGTGAAGCAGGGAATGCACAGAGAGTAAGCAAACAGCCATCTTGAGTGGCCTGACCATAGAGTAGTTAATAGAGGGAATTGGCTGGAGAGTATATGGGAATTCTCTGTACTATATTTGTAATTTTCCTGTAAATCTAAAACTATTCTAAAATAAAGAGTTTATTTAAAAATGACTGGCATTGCAACATCTGGCAGGGTGGGAAAAAATTACTGCTAAACTGGAATAATTTTTTGTCTTTCTCATGTGATAACCAGGGATGTTCCTTTAATTCTCCAAGCCTGTTTATTCATTGGATGGGAGATAATACATCTGAGTTCTCTCTCTCTCCCTCTCTCCCTCCCTCTCATCTTCCCCCTCCTCCTCCCCCTTGCCCCCTAGGGCTGAATCCAGCGCTCTGCAGCTTTAGTTTGAGAATAGTCCATCTACTTTTAAAAGGCTTCCTTTTCTTGCTCTTGGTCCTCTGTTCTGGTCATGTTGTTTGGTATGCTAATTCCTGCATTCATGCTTGCTGAAAGGTCCTTTTCTGATAACATCTTTGCCTTTTGACAGTGACTCATTCCTGGCTTGGAGCTCAGGGGCCAGTGACCCAGGTAGGAGGCAGATGGCTGTCTGCTTGTCCATCAGGCCAGCCTTTTGGGCCTTTACTTGGTAATCACTCCTCCAAAGCAGATCCTTAATTAACATTAATGAAGCTTGTCTGGTGTAGCAGTAAAGGACACTGAATGAGGGAGGCTAAAGCCTGAGCTCCAGACCCAGCTCTACCACCAGCCGTGTGACCTTGGGGGAGTCTCTGCTTCCTGCAACTCTGATTTATTCGCCTCTAAGATGGGGAAGCAAATGGCCTTGTCTCTTTCACAGGGTATGAGGACCAATGAATAAACAGACTCTCAAATGTCTATCAGTGTCAAATTTCTATCAGTAGGATTTGCTGATAACACAGGGTGATACTTGGCCACATCATTGTTAGGGGAACCACTGACTGAAACCGCTCCCCCCTGGCCAGGCAAGATGGTAACCACTTGCATGAGTTATCTTACAACAGGGGGTCCTGGTAAGGAACGCGGGACTAACAAGTAACCACCGACCGGAAGAATGCGGGAAAGGTCAAAAGGAGAGAGGAGACATGGGTCCATATGTTCTACCAACCTCCCAGAATCCTTCTCTCTGGAATCCATCTTGGCTGAGTGATGACCATGCTACCAGGAAGGGCTCTGAGTCAGAACGATTGGCCAGAGACAACCCGGAAACTAACCCCATTCCCATAAAACCAGAGATTGCTAGCCACGTGGCAGAGCAGTTCACCTGGGAACTCTTACCCTCCTGCTCTCCGCCCGGGTGCCCCTTCCCAATAAAGTCTCTTGCTTTGTCAGCATGTGTGTCTCCTCCGACAATTCATTTCTGAGAGTTAGACAAGAGCCCACTCTCAGGCCCTGGAAGAGGTCACCCTTCCTGCAACATCATAAGAGAGATTCAGCAATGAACAGTGAGGCCAAACAAACCGAAATGTCGGAGTTTGGAGCAGAGAAATGTTTATGGCATGGTGAAGCAAAGAGCACGGGTGGCTCCTGCTCAAAACCCCCAGAACTCCCTGATGGTTTTCAGGGAGAAATTTTTATAGGCAAAATTTGGGGTGAGGGCTGCAGGATGTGTGACTTTCTTCTGATTGGTCAGTGGTGAGGTAATAAGGTGGTGCTCCAGGAATCTTGTGCTCAGCCTGAAGTTACCATCCTCCACTTGGCTGGAGGTCTTCGTTCTTGCAGAAGAACTCAAAGATATTTTTACATATATCCCTTGAGGAGGAACCAGGATCCTGCTTTAATTGCTGCACTATGGTTTCTTGACTGTTCCTCCTTTTGTTTCTGCATTCCCTATTTCCCTGATTAATAGCTGTTTGGATCTGCCCTTTGGAACTCAGGGAAGGTCTAGGAGGCTGAAGGCTTTATCCTGCAAATAAGAAATGGAGAACCTGGAAAGGCTTTTGTGCCCAGGAGGGCCCCAAAGGGTGCTGCTTGGTTTCACTTGCAGCTATGAGAAACAAGCATTCTGATTCGAATTTCTGGGTATTTGTATCCTGTGATAACGTTAAAATAATCATGCAAATCTGAAAAAAAAAAAA
>RJWK010070283.1:0-10947 GCA_004363435.1 Platanista minor | reverse complement strand
TGCGGTACACGGGCGTCTCACTGTTGTGGCCTCTCCCTTTGCGGAGCACAGGCTACGGACGCGCAGGCTCAGCGGCCATGGCTCACGGGCCGAGCCGCTCCGCGGCATGTGGGATCTTCCTGGACTGGGGCACGAACCTGCGTCCCCTGCTTCGGCAGATGGACTCTCAACCACTGTGCCACCAGGGGAGCCCATGATTGCTTATCTTTAACTTTAGATACTGGACCTCCAATTTACTCACACATCCACCTTTTAGAACTATGTTTCTTCTTCTTTTTCAGCATATTCTAAATAAATCATGATAAAAAGAAGACTCCACACCCATAGTATTTACATTTATACAAGATAAAAATACTTTAAAATAAATGACAGAATCTTAATGATGAAAAGTTAAGCATAATTTAATCACAAACAAGTATTTTGGATATCTGGGCTTTATGTATCCCCTGAAGATCCCACAGACTTTTCCCTCTAATAAATAGAAGGCTACAGACTCTCAGATTGATACATGAAGGTGATCAAAAAACTCTATGGGAACAGAAGGACAGGGCCCTTTACCCACTTCGGAAACAAGATTATGGAGGTTCAGCAAGGGCTTCTAGAAGGAGTGACCACTTAGGCTAGCCTCATTCAATGCTATATAGACTCTCTTGTCCTGCTCCACTGGCCTGCAAGCCTCTTAGGCTGTGTAAGTGAGTGAGAAGGAAACATTTGTCATGGTGTTGGAGCCATTAGAAAGTATATATTTGGGTTCTCTTTTGTTATAGCCACTAGTCTATCCTAGTTTTATTTATTTATTTTTATCTCAATTTAATTATAACTTTATTTACATCCTAGGTTTTATCCTAACTTTAAGTTAGTATTAAATTACTTTATAAATATATCTACTTATATAGTATTTATTGTTTAGTTATATAGTATTTATTATTTATTTATAAACACTACTTTCAATATTGCTATTAAAGTATTAAATAGTTACATAAATATAAACATACATGTAAATTGCCCTGTTAGATCATTTCATTGAATAAATATATTCTTAAGTAACACTTGTACATGTAACTGCATAGAAATTTTTCAATAACGTTCTGAGCAGATTTTGGAGGGTAATATATAATTCCTGAAATACCTAAGCATGTCCATGGAAAAGAGAAAAAATATATATATTTACATACATATATATGCATTTTGATTCTTTTGTGCTATGATATGTAGAATTCTTTTGTGGAATACAGCATTAAAAAAGAATAAACTAGAACTACTTAAGTCAAGATGGGGGAATTTCACAAACATAAAGTTGAAACCAAACAAAAAAATTGCATAAGTGTAGATATATTAGATCTCTTTTTATTCTGAATAGCAAAAACATTAAAACATTCACATACACAAATACATTCATGTTAATATTTTGTACATATATAGCCAAACTATAAGTACAACCAAAGGAATTATTTAAAATTTCAGGCTAATGGTACTATCTGGGCTCTAGTGAGGGCTTGGGTTAAGGAGGGCAGAGGTATTTTAACAATCTTGATGATACTCTTTGTTTAGAAAAAGAGTATTGGTTACATGGGCACTTTTTTAATGCTTTTTATATTGAATACGATTTAAATATTTCCTATCACTGAAATCTTCCATAATCAGAGTAAATTTATAATATATGTAAGGTATATACTACAGTGCCTGGCATATAGTAAATTCCCAGTAAAGTTCATTTCTTTAATGAGTTATAGTCTATAAAAGTACAAGATTATGAGGGGTCACATCCAAGTGCAATGTGCCACAGAATAGCTTATTGGACAGTGCTACAGCCATGTAGTCAGAGACCAAGATTCATCATGATGCATTAATGTCTTCAGTACCTTGAACTTGCCTCTGTTAAACCACATGACAATTTGTAGTGTATCCACTTCACCATGTCTTATATTACATTCACCTCTGTGCTTTTCCTTTAGGTCTCTCCAGGGCATAGCACTTTTCTGCATATATAGAACATACTCTGTAAATGCTCATTGAATGAATTCACAAGCCAGTGAGTGAATAAAGTTGTATTTTTTCTTTTTTTTAACTAGGTCTATTAACTTGAACAAGCTATTCCTTCCCTTTCCGCATTACTTTCTTTATTTCTAAAATTAATAGAGGGCTTCCCTGGTGGCACAGTGGTTGAGAGTCCGCCTGCCGATGCAGGGGACACGGGTTCGTGCCCCGGTCGGGGAAGATCCCACATGCCGCGGAGCTGCTGGGCCCGTGAGCCATGGCCGCTGAGCCTGCGCATCCGGAGCCTGTGCCCCACAACAGGAGAGGCCACAGCAGTGAGAGGCCCGTGCACCGCAAAGGAAAAAAAAATAAAATTAATAGAATCCATGCCATGGTCTCCAAGATGCTGCCAACATTGAGATTCATCATATTGTTACATTTCCAGGGACTCTTCAAAAGAAATGCCAGTTTCTTCTATTATAGCAACAACGTTTGAATTTTTTTTCAAACGTACAGAATTTTTTTTGAATTATACTGAAAGTAGAATCCTTCTTAACTAATATCACTAATTGCAGGCATCACAATAGCACAGCCCATCCTTAACCTCACATTAGGAGAAAAGGTCTAATGTTCATTACCAGATCCCAAAGCAGCGAATTTATAGCTGGCCTCAGAGGGAAACTCAGCTTACCTTGTGATGCATTTTAATTCAACAGCTGTTTAAGTGGATGTTACATGAAAAGTATTGTAAGGGATAGAAGGGATGATGAGATTTTGTGCAGTGAATGCATAGAGCCAGACAGCATCTTTTGAGATCATATAACCAGGGCTCATCTTGCAGAAAAATTTTAAATCATGCCAGTAGGGCTATACTGGCTTTCCAGAGTCAGCTAGCTGCTTTCTGCATGGTTATAAATCACTTAGCATTTCTGTTCTTCCATTTCCTTGTAAATTAAAATAAAAACCTGCCCTTGACCTCTAATTTTCCTTTATGAACAATTTCAGGTGTATCACCTGCAAAACAGAGAAAATAATATGTCTCATACACTAATTGTGAAAATATTCTGTGGAAAGCTCCTGTTACATTGCTGTGCTATAGTTGATAGTGTCACCATGGTTACTGTTGTTGTCATTGTTCTAGTCATTATTTCTAGATAGCTGTGATATTCTCTGTGGCATCCCTTTCCTTGGCACTAGATAGAGTGAAAACAAGATTGTGAACATTCATAAGAGCCTCATTTTCATCGGAAAACTCAGTATCCATACTTTTGTTATAGCTATATCTTTGCATGTAGGGGCACATATATGCGAGCATCTCACAGAACATCACTACAAAAATCAATAATTATCCCAAAATCAATAATAATTTCATCCCTAATATTTTATATACTGTATTATATTGGTAACTCCTCAAAATTCTTGTTTTAGACTGTCCATCTTACCACAAGGCTGAACAAGACTTAGTATCCCCAGCTTTGATTTAGCACATTATGTTAAGCATTGGAAATGAGTGTAATGACACCAAAGAAGAAAAAACATAGTTATGAACTGAATATCTGTATCCCCTCCAAACGTCCTGTGTTACAATTTAATCCCCAACGTGATGGTATTTGGAGGTGGGGCTTATGGGAAATGATTAGGTCATGAGGGTGGAAGTCTCATGAAGGGGATTAGTGCCCATATAAGAAGAGGCCAAAGAGCTAGCTTTCTGCCACGTGAAGTTACAATAAGTCAGTCATCTCACTCTGGAGGAAGGCTCTCACCAGAACCCGACCTTCCTGATACCATGATTCTGGACCCCCAACATCCAGAACTATGAAAAATAAATTTCTGCTGTTGATAACGTACCCAGTTTACAGTAATTTGCTATAAGAGCCAAGACAATGCTTGAACAGAAATCTACAGAATTATTTCCTTGCATAAACAATATAATGCTGTGATGGTTCTCTAGCATTTCAGAATTTCCTGTTGTTTCATGAGTGTTTCTGACATATTTCTCTAGAGTAGCTTTTCTCTTCTCTGGTGTAACACCTCATTAGTCACTTGGTCATGTTTAAATCACACTCTAATTCCCCAGTTGACAAAGCAGGTCAAAAGTAAAATAAATTCACAATCTTGAAAATCCTGAAAATTATATTGTATCAAAAAATATCACAACAAATCATGGACTTTGTCAAATTTATTCCATATAATATCTATTTTCTCTGTTTCACTAAACATTTCTTATTTGGATAAATTCAATAAATAATAAATTATTATCTTATGAAAATAAATGTTTACTATATCTCACAGGCACCAGGGGTCAGTGGCTGAAGGAAGGGCACAATCCTTTTTTTTTTTATATTAACTTTTATTGGAGTATAGTTGCTTTACAACTTTGTGTTTATTTCTTCCTCTACAGCAAAGTTAATCAATCATATGTATACATATGTATACTCTTTTCTTAGATTTCCTTCCCATCTAGGTAACCACAGAGCACTGAGTAGAGTTCCCTGTGCTATATAGTGGATTCTCATCAGTTATCTATTTTATACATAGTAGTGTATATATGTCAGTCCCCATCTCCCAGTTCATCCCACCCCCTCTTCCCCCCTTGGTAACCATAAGTTGGTTCTCTATATCTGTGAGTCTATTTCTGCTTTGCAAATAAGTTCATCTCTACCATTTCTCTAGATTCCACATATAAGCAATATTATATGATATTTGTTTTTCTCTTTCTGACTTATTTCCATTGATCTCACTCTTACTAATTTTGACATAGCAAAAGACATTGGTCTCTCTAAATTACATCAATTATCTGGAAATAACCAGGCCTGGACTATTGTCTGCTTAGCCTGGGCCTGACAGGAATGACAATAAGAGGAATTTCTTGGAAAAATAGCTAGTTATGCTAGAGAGAAACTTTCATTTAAGGTTTAGGTTAAGGTCCCAAAATTCCAAAAGAGAAATCACCAGCTACCTCTTAGGTGAGAAATACTTCTTCCCATGACTCATGAACCTCAGCAAATCTGCTGCAGAGATTTCAATGATCTATTCAATCCTCCCCTAATAATTTCTTTCACAATTAGTGAGAGTATGAGCAGAATAGAAACTTGACTCTGTGAGGATACATGAAGGTTATATAGTCAACATAGAAATGTGTATTAACATTTTTAAAATAATGTTACTATTGAGGAATTCTCCCTTCACTAGTTTCATTTTGTCTAATTAGCCTTTTACAAAACCATTTGTGTTTAAGATAAGAATATGCTGTTAGCACAAATTGTGAAAGTAGAAAATAGAAAATAATAATCATCTAGTCATTCACATTAGAATTATGCCTGATTAGGAGGAGAGAGAAATAATAGACACATAAATAGACATTGGAAAGAGAAAAGTAAAGAAGGACTTAAATATTTGAATACTGACTAGATTTTGTTTTAAGGATCATAGTGTAATTTATTTAAATCTTTGATGTTTTACTTAACATCATATAATTAACATTATATATTTAATATTAAGGAATAGAAGCAGATATTATTTCAAAGAAACTCATTTTCATTTTGGTTTTGCATCTGTTCCTTTTGCATTTTTATTGACTGTGTATTTTTGCTTAGTGATACTGAACATTCACAAAGATTATTTGATTTATATTTTAAATTGTACTGTCTTTAGGACCTAAACCCAAACTAATATTCTTTGGTGGTCTTCAGCTTAGAAAACTTGCCTTAAAGCTGTTTTCCAGATTCCTCTGCTGATTCCTGTCCTGGGCTGTTTGTCTGTGATTTGTGGTTCAGTTTTCTTTGTTCCCACACATGTGTCAGCAGAGTTTCCATGAACTTACTAGGGAACATAATAAATAATGTAAGCAGTATAAGAATATTAAGTGGAATCTTCCAAGTTAACCTAATATAAGAGGCATGTTTTTCCTTGGTGACAGGAAACTATACAGATCATTTTGTCATAGCTATGCTTGTTCTCACATCAACTCCAAAATAAATTGTAGACAATAGGATGTGTTAGGTGCTATGTTTTCACTGTGAGTTGAGTAAATCATAATAACACCTAAACTTACATTAATGTTCCCGTACTTATATATTCATTGTGAAACTTCTGAAGCAGTAAACAGAGACCAAGGACCTAACTTAGACCAGGCATTTATACTTTTAACATTCTGTAGAAACAATATTTATATAATCATTTCTCTTACAGCATTTACAGTTGGGTCATGGGTTTAGGGATCGAAAGATGTGAATTGGGGTTCCCTTCCTAGAACTCACTAGCTGTGTAAATTCTGGAATATTACTGACTTCTAAGATGTGTAATTACTTCAACTGTAAAATAAGGATCAAAAATTTTACTTTGAAAGATAACTTCCAGGATTAGGAACAATTCATGTAAAGCATATACCTCAGTTCCTGGCTCAAATTATGGGTGCTATTATTATGGTATTTTCAGTAATATTAATACTGGTACTAATAAAACCTAATGATTGTTGGAGAACATAAGATCTATATCACCAGCAAAAAACTGAATCCAAAGTTAGGAAACATCAAATATCATATTTACATGGAGAATTAAGCTGTCTTCCTCAAAAATATATACCTGCAATAGAGTTTGAAAGATTAATGGAATTCAGCATGTAGAAATAAGAGGGAGAAACTTCTGGTAAACTCAATAATATACTCAAAGAGAAAGATACAAGAGAAAGCTGGACCATGGTTTGGGAACAACAGCAATCCATTATGTCTGAAGATATACTCTATATGTCCAAAGGTAAAAAGAAATAATGGAAGTCTTCCACTTATGGCACTATTGGCAGAGTAGAAATTATGGGAAAAGAATCAAACACCTAGAAAGAGTATCTTTTAAATGCATAGATGAATTTACAAAAGTAAATTTAATGGGGGCACAAAGGAATAGGGAACTGAAGACTCAATATTAAAGTATAGGCTGCCTCAGGAATTTACTGGAAACAAATGTTAATTGAGATAGCATCAGGTGACAAAGCCTTGGGCCCAATATATGGTTGAGAGTCAGATTCCTAGACCCATGTATTAACCCATGTCCCTCAAAATGCTACATACTTAGCAAGATAATGCCCTAGGATTAATTTCGTTCTTTGGTAAATGTAACAAAGAATAAATGAGTCTCTCTTAAGGATTAAATCTGGCTTAAAATAAACAAATAAATAAAAATCTCTTCTAATAAATTGTAATCATCATACTATCCTCTATTAGTTCAGAATGTGAATCTATATCTATATCTATATCTATATCCATATCCATAATCCCTACCTATACATGCATGCATACATATGTAAGAGGACAGATTTGCTTCCTGATAAGATTAGGAAAGTTAATATCTTCCACTGGAGCTAAGGTTGGGCAGATTCACTGGTAACCTTTTTTAAAAAACTGGAGTTTCCTAAACTCAGTGTTACTCACCTGTATCATAAACCCATTGTATACCCAGCATTTACTTAGAACTACCTCCTTATCACCCAATGGGATTTGAGAGAGTGAGGGCAACCACTGTTAACATGAAGCTCATCCTGCCTTCCATGAGTGCCATGAGTAATAAAGCCCTTTGTCTCTGACATAGGAGTCTCATGTGCCACTATCTATGAAATTGTGGCTTCCATGTAATTGTTATGTTACAAGTAGGGTAAAATACAAACTATCTGCAGTTCTTGACAGTATGTATTAGTTGAATTTAGAAGAAGTGACCTTCCTTTTCTAAGATTGTGCTTCCTAATTTGCATAATTTGTGGGTTGAATTATACATAAGGTTCCATTCAATGCTGAGATTTTTAAGGTTTGCGTATTCTAATTATTTCAAAGCTAACTCTCAGGATGCCAAGATGGCAGTTGTCATGTCCATACATATTAATTCCCCAGACACATGGTCAATGGTGTTGTCTATTGGCCAAGCTAGATGGCATCACATTTTCAAGATGATAGTTTGTTTTAATCAAGAATAGGAGACATCCCAAATTTTAATAAAATTTTGTTCTGTGATATTTTCCCAGGTGGAGTGAAGCAATCAGTAGAATGTTGTGAAGTCTTCTTTGAATAAGAAAGTAAGAGTTAAGGGAAGCAAAATAGAGAACAA
Source organism: Platanista minor (assembly GCA_004363435.1). Classification (NCBI taxonomy): domain Eukaryota; kingdom Metazoa; phylum Chordata; class Mammalia; order Artiodactyla; family Platanistidae; genus Platanista; species Platanista minor. The sequence continues at coordinate 2,877 of RJWK010070283.1, read as the reverse complement.
TTTTGTTTTTAATGTAGCCTCATTTTCATGAAAGTAACTGTGATGTAATAGCGAGACCTTTTTCTTTCTTGTTATATTAATCAACTGTGTATAAACCCATGTTACAAATAAATGACTAACATTTTTAAGCACTTACTAAGTACTAAACAATGTACCCATAAAATACTTTTAAACCCATTTCAAATGTTGTAAATAGAACCTTGCAAAGTAGTCATTATCACTGAGGATAAGTGACATGAAATGAAAAATGTAAGGTCACATACCTTATACATGAGGTTTATCTAACTTCTGATTTCTGACAAACATGTAGGCTCCTCAATACTCACCTGGAAAGCCTAATTATTTAGATCATTTCTATATTATAAGGTTTCTTAATTCTTTGGTTTCCTCTTGTTTTTCTCTTTTCCCAGAATGTTTCCAGAACAGGACATATTCTGAAGATCTAGAATTTAGAGCTTTGCAATTTCAGAGCATTATTTTCTTTTCTGTATATATGAAATAGGGAGGGACTCAGTTAACTAAAATTAAAACAAAGCAAAACAAAACAAAGCAAAATCTCACAAGATACTGCCTAAGAGTCAAGGGATCTGGCTTCTCCTACCAGCTGTGCTATTGCTGAAGGACTATTTCTGAGCTTTGCTTGAAATGAGAATAATTGCAAAAGGATTGCAACTAGATTCATGCAGAAAAAGTATTAAAATAACCTAGAAAAGGAAACATTATTTTACAAGTAATATTTTAAGATTAATTTCTTGACTATTTTTTTTGAACACGAGGAGATATTCATATGCAGACAAAAATAAAGCTTACACAGTTTCTCATTAATCATGTGAACACCTGGAAAAGATAAGCATCCTAGATTTTAGGACCTATTGTTTTCCACGAGAAGTACTTAACTATTAACTTACTGTTCTAGGGACTGGGTTTTTAAGATAGTTCCATTTTTCTGCCAAGTAGGAGAGAAAGCATACCACAATCGAACCAGTCTTTAAACTTTTTATCTCTATGCACCTAACATTTCCTTACAGCCCTTGTAGTAGAAAGAGTGATGAAAAGAGAGTCAGATGACCTAGTGCTAGTATTTGATCTGCTGTTAACAGGTATAAGACATTAAACAAACCACCTGCTATCTGTGAGATTTGCACTTTTCATCTGCAAAAATGATCATTAATACCAACAGTAATATATTTATTAAAGTTCCCTGGAAGTCACAAGACACTAAAAATAAATTCTGTCTTTTAAAATAGTTTTTCATGGTAGTTATTTATTATATATAATAATTATACAAATTAATATTTCATGTAATATATAAAGCATATGTATTGTTTGTAAGAAAATGTTATTCCTCAAGAGCCTACAACTTAAAAATATCGGTAGGTGAAAGCAAAGCTTAAATGTTTCTATTTAAAAACAGGTGTCTCTAGACTCTTCTTTAACGTTGCCAGCTGCTCACAAGGAACTGGTTTCCAACTTTTGTAAAATGCATGATTAGCAGAGACTGTGAACTTCGTTTTGCTTCCGTATAATTTTGATTTATATTTTTGGCCATTATCCATATTATATTACTTTTTCACAGATTATTTTTTAAGGCATGACCACTCGTTGCAACTTAACCTAAGTAATTACCCGGAACACAAAGAGATTTTTTAAGATTTTGCACAAATAATGCATAAAGGCATTTCTCTTAGCAATGTTTAGAATAACAAATTAAGTGTGGGGAGGGGCTAAATTGACAATAATAATTAGAGAAATTCAAGAAACTATATATGTATATACATTCTTCACTTGGAATATTGTGCATCCAAAATAACATTGTTTACAAAGAATTTCTAATGATATAAAAGAATACCAAAAGCATGTTAAGTGAAAAAGTGATCCAAGATTATAAGATTTCAAGGAGAGTGAAGTCTACCTAGTTTTTAGGACTATACATATTGAATAGACAAATCTGAATTTGAATCTCAATTCTACCAATTACTAGTTAAATTATTAGGATGTTAGTATCTCTGATCCCATTTGTCTCATTTGTAAAACAGAAGTAATAATACTTTCTTCAAAAGGATTTTATGAGGATACCTAGCTCAGTGCTTGCTTTAAAAGCATCATTCAAATGAAAGTTAATCATTTTCAGTATTACCATTGTTCTTATTATGTTGAGTACCATGACCAAAAAAACAAAAAAAAACCTACCAGAATAAGAGAAAGAGAAGAGAGTTAGAGAACTAATTCTTGTTTTTCTACAAAAGTATTTTCTTTAGATAATATGTAAAGCCAATAAGCAAGAAAAGTGCATATAAACATTATTTAGAAATATGGGGTAAATGTCAGGATAAATAGCTGAAACCACTGAAAGCTGCTGCTCTCCTGGAACAAGATCTGTCGGCAGACAGGTGGGTCAGGTCATTGCTCTTATCATCAGCTTTGTAGTTCAATTTGTACCCCATTGCACATCTATCACATGGGTAACAAAGAAAATTACATTTGAAAGAGAAATGCATTGGATGGTGGAACCGAAAAATCTAGTTCAGGATCTTAATGCTCCAGGACAGTTGTTTAGAGCCTGGAATTGCCAAATTAAAGCAGCTTGATGCTAGAATGCTGTGACATATTCTGAAAAGAAAACCAAATTGAATCAACTACTTGAATCTTTTTATTATTTAAAATATATATGTACAATATATCTGGACAATATCTCTTCCCACCACTCTTTCCTTCTCTCCCGTCCCTTCCAGAGTTAACCATCAGTGGGGAAGTTAGTGTTCCCCCTGCTGTGCAAGCTTTCACACCTGTCATGCATAAAATATCAATAACACTGTTTCACGCTTTAAAACTTTTTGGAATCTTCCTATACTAACTTTTTGAAGTTTATCAATGTTG
>RJWK010070282.1:0-10947 GCA_004363435.1 Platanista minor | reverse complement strand
ACAGGGAGATCAGCTCGGTGCTCTGTGACCACCTAGAGGGGTGGGATAGGGAGGGTGGGAGGGAGACGCAAGAGGGAGGAGATACGGGGATATATGTATATGTATAGCTGATTCGCTTTGTTATAAAGCAGAAACTAACACACTATCGTAAAGCAATTATACTCCAATAAAGATGTTAAAAAAAAATCAAATGTGTGTAACGCAGGTAGACATTGCCACATTCATAAACGTGTCTGTGGCTGGTTCTAACTCTTTAGCTGTGATGCTAATAACACAAAATTCAGATGCATTGAGAGGTGAGGATGATACTGTAAGTTCCTAAGAAAACGGAGCTCACCTTTATTTGTCTGTGCTTGTGCTTCCGCTACAGGCTGAGTCACAGCCTCTAGAATCTAGTAGGTGCTCAATAAAGGTTTCTGGAATTGAACTGAATGTAGACAAATTGCTTTAATACCAAATACAAATGTTTACCATGTACTTATCCATAATAAATAGTTTGGGAACATTCAAAGAAACCCTCACCCAGCCTGCATTTTAATGCAGGGTACATTTCTGAGCTGAGCCTGATGTTCTCCATAATGACTCCCCTGAAACCAGGCCAACATTTAAAACAGGGTGCCAGAAGCAGTCTGGGAAATGTCAGTGTGGTTTGCAATTACGAGCTGGTCTAAATGAAGACAACAAGCTCCCTTTAATAAGCTGAAGCTTTATACAGACTGCAGAAATTTATTAAAATGAAGGGAGAAGGGCTTGACTAAACTAAAAGGCTTAGACATATTATTGCCTATTCAAATTTATTCATTAATTGCAGGCTAAAACCATCAAGAGTGGTTCCATTATGATAGGAGGCAGTTAGAAGATAGTTGTTGAGTGTTTTGAGCTCTGCAGTCAGAATTAGGTCTGCCATGTCCTACCTGAGACCTAGGGCAATCCACCTAACCTCTCTGACCCATAGTTCCTGGCCTACAAAGAGGTGATAACATTGATAACCTCACTGTGCTGTACTCTGATTGAATTATATAACTCATTGTATAATGTCTTTAGACAAGTTGTGGACAGAAGTTCAGCACATCTGCATCATCTAAGAGCTTATTAGGAATGCAGAATCTTAAGTCCAACCCCAGACCTATTGAATCAGAAACTCCATTTTAGCAAGATCCCCAGCTGACTCACATGCATATTAGAGTGTGAGAAAAGTGGATCTGAAGCATTTACACATGCCAGGCACACTGTAAATGCTCCATAAATATTTGCTATTATTATTGTAAGGAAAATTTTAGAAATATAAATAAAACATAGTTTTGCCCTCTCCCCAAAGATAGTCAGATGCATTTCTTTACTGTATTGTACATGTCTTTCATCTTCTTCTTTTTTTTTGCGGTACGCGGACCTCTCACTGCTGTGGCCTCTCCCCCTGCGGAACACAGGCTCCGGACGCGTAGGCTCAGCGGTCATGGCTCACAGGCCCAGCCGCTCCGCGGCATGTGGGATCTTCCCAGACCGGGGCATGAACCCGCGTCCTCTGCATCAGCAGGCGGAGTCTCAACCACTGCGCCCCCAGGGAAGCCCTTCACCTTCTTAAAATTGTTTCACCATTGCAAAGATCAGTATACAACATTCAATGTAAACACTGACTCTCTTAATTTTGACGATCCTTTATAAAACCAGGGTTGAATAGTAGACACTGATCACCCAAAAAGCAGGCTAGATTTCTTTGTGGACTACAAACATGCAGCTTTATCAGAATTGGCCAGCTGATGTTAACATGAAACTATTAATTGACCTTTCTTCTTCCTCACAGCCACAGACAGATATATTGGTTTTAAACAGATTCTTCACACTCTGGTAGCTTGGTTCCCGCTTTCCACACCTACAATTGACCGAATAAGATGAAACACAAGGGAACAAATAGTAAAAATTTAAGAAGTGATCATTTCTAGTTTTCTTGAGCCTATTTTAACAAAGATTGGGGGACAACAGCGCTTTCCTCATGGTTTTTTTTCCCCTCTGCATCAATACACTTGTGTGTGCTCTCTGAAAACCTCTAAGAGAAATAATAGTTCACCATTTGTCTTTAAGAATCCTCTATCTCACCTGAGTAGGAGCTGAGAGCATAGCAAAGACAATGCCTTTCTTACGAACTTCAAATGAAAAGTACAAACCACTGAAATTTTTCAGGGCAGGAAGTTAGCCCCAAAGCAGATAGGCTGAAGATGTCAGGCTGGAAAAAGTTAATCTACTGGAATCTCTTCTAAGAACAGTCAAGTCATTTTAAATTCTAATGCAACGTTTCTGTACAGCGCTTCCACAGCCATAGCGGAACTGAAGAAGTAGGAGGCATTTACAGTGGACGCTTTATAAAAGCAGACTCAGAGGTTTGTCTTCCTGGTTGTGTGCTGACCTGAGCTGTTATCCCTGTCTGCCTTCACTGAGAATGTTTTCTGGAATCCTAAGAGTTGTACAGCCCACTGCATGGAGAGGAGATCTCCTGCACATTGTTTGTGGACTGTTATCTGGTCGTCAAAATTGAGAAAGTTCAATTTGTCTTCCAATTCCCTACACACACACACATTCCCTACACACACACACACACACACACACACGCCCGTGGGTGCACACATATTCCCTTCTTGGGTCCTTTGACCCCACTTTTAACAAATGTACCTTCATGGGGCCCTCAGGTTGTCCCAAGTCCCTCTTACCACAGACGTGGTGAATCAAATAAAATAACTCACATTGCAATATCTGCATCAGATAACATCGGTCTTTTCAAACATTTTGAGATGTTGAAGGCATACACAAAAGGCGCAAAGAATAGAGCTTTTCTACAAGACATACTCCAGAGACTTCTTCGCTCACAGAGGATAAACCCAAATTCCCGACACGGCCTTCCAGCCGTCCGTGAGATGCTTTCCCCACTTGCCACTGTTCTTCTGGTCCTATAGCCCTCTCCACTCAGCCACTGCTGCTTCCCTGGTTAGGGCCCAGAACATTATCACACAGTGTTCCTTTTGCCTTCAGCACTCTCCTCCTGAACATCTGTTGGACTCCTTCCCCTGATTTCTTCAGCCCTCTCTGGAATGTCTCCTTATCTGAAAGGCCTTTCCTGATGACCCTGAATGAAACAGCTCTCTCTGCCCAGCTCCAGGCTCAGTATCTCATATCCCCTTAGCCTGCTTTGTTTTTCTCCATAGCACCAATCACATACAGTATACATTTAGTTGTGTACTTAAATACTGTCTGGTGGTCCTAACTAAAATGTTAGTTCGGACCTTCCTAAAATGTTAGGAAGTCAGGGCTTTTGTCTGTTTTTTTTTCCTGCTGTATTCCCCAAATCTAGAAAAGAACCTGAGACACAGTAGGCGCTCAATGAATAAGTGTAACGAATGAATGATTTCAACTTTCTCTGCTCCCACCATCCAGCTCAAGAAAATTATAAATACATATAATCTAAATGAAATAAAAATTACGTATGTGTGTGTGTTACCCATGTAACTCCTGTATTCTTCCTGGTTTCAAGTACCGTCCTCTCTCCTGGAAGTAATCACTATCTTGAAGCTAGTGCTTATCATTTCCATGCATTTCCTTATCTTACATATATGTGTATTCTTAAGCAGTACATAACACTAAGTCGTTGTATACTATACTAAAGCATAGCAAAGCACAACGTGGCATAGTGGAGTATTAAAGTATAACATAATCTGATATAATCATATAAAAAAAGAACAGCAGGTCTCAAACTGTGATTCATATCAGAATTACCAGGGCAGCTTTAAAAAAATCCCAGTCCCTCCATGAGTTTTATCTGAAAATCCATGGGGGTGGGATCTCAGCAGTTTCTTTCAAGCTCCTAGCTGATTCCAATGGCAGCTGGGTTGGAGGACTAGTGGTATTGCCCACAACAGAGTGTAGTGGTCAGGAGTCAAGCTCAGGAGCCAGCCTGCCGGGGGTGTAATCCTGCCCCCAAATCTCTCCGGAGTTTCTAAAGTTCACCACACACCACGCTCCGCCACCCCAGGTGGAGCAGCCCACAGAATCCCTCCTCAGAGATACTGACCAGAATCCAAAGCCAGCCCTTCAACTAACCTCTCTTTGGCATTTTTCCGAAAGACTCAACTCTCAGTCATTTTAATATGGTCTCCCATCTAAGTCATTGGCAATCCCCCCACCAGAAAAAAAAAAGGTCAGTTCCTTGCTTCAAAACACTCACTGGAGTCTCTGAATTTGTAAAATCTTTATTAAAATACAATAGATAAATCATTGCTGTATGGCCTGATGAATTTTCACAAACTGAACATGCACAGAACAAGCACCTAGATCAAGAAACAACATCCCCAGCCCCCAGGGCCCCTCTCAGGTCTCCTCCAAGCGCGACCCTCCCAAGAGTAACAACTCACTTGCCATCGAATAATGGATTAATTTCCCCTGTTTTTGAACTTCACACAAATAAAATGATCAAGTATATACTCTTGCACCTGGTTCTTTCATTTGACATAATACATATTCTTAATATCCTTTAGATTAAAAAAAAATGTATAAAAAGTAAAACCATGCAGGAAAGAAAGCAAAGGCACTAATTATGAATAATGTATCTGATTCACTACCTAGAAAAATCGGAGAAACCATGTAAAAGGTTCTACAGTAATTTATTTCTTAAAAGTCAGTTAACCATTTTTTCTTTAAAGAATAGAGAAACTTTTAGATTGCCTATTTTATCAACTCATTCAGAGACCTGTCAGTGGGCTTTTGCATAATGTATACTACCTAGAAAACAGCGTGTATATAGATTATTTGTAAAGGCAGTGCTAGAAAGGCAGGTGAGGCCAACTTTGCTTAGTAGATTATAATTAGTCCATAATCTAAGTTCATGTTTGTTTCATCTGGGGGTGTATGCTTTCAGGGATAAACGTGAACTCACACTGATCATTTTAAGCTAACAAAAATATTAGCCTGAAATACCTCTTGATGCATTTATTCAACACATTTTGAGCACTAGTAACATACTGTTGACCAAATAGAAACTTGGTCCCTCCCCTAATGGATTATACAGTCTGGTGAGAGACAGATATTAATCAAAGAATCATGCAAATAAATTTAAACTTAATGCTAATGGCTGGGTGAAGGCAAGCACAGCCCTATGAGAGTATTATCAAAAGGGTGGACTGACTTGATTGGGAAAGTCAGAGACAGTTTTCCCAAGGAAGTGACAGTGGAGCTGATAATTCAAAAGCAGGATAACAAAAGAATAGTGCTGGAACTTAAAAAGAGCCTTGAAGGTTTATCAACTACAGAAACAGAAACTGAGTGCAACATCTGCAGGTTCTGTTTGCCTACAATATTCTCCATTATTCTCACTAGTATTGACTGCACGCACGCACACACACTTTGCTGTCTAGCTTTTACGCAACCTCAGGTGTCAGATGCAATTTCTCTTTCTTAAGGAAGAAGTTCCTGAATGTTCTTCACGCACCTAAAGTAGGTCAAGGTCCCCAGTTTCATGCTATTGTTCCTCACATCTTCTCTGTAGCATTTGTGTTAGATTTTTTCCCCTTGGTTTGTAAGGAATAACATAAGATTATCTGTGCTTCACACAGTGCCTTGAGCACCATGAATATGCAGCAAACAGTAGCTCTTAGTGCGTTTAACGTGTACCGTCTCTGCAAAAACACTCTAAGCTCTATGAGGGCAGGAGCCGTATGTCATGTTTTCTCCAGTAACCCCAATACTTGGCAGGGTGCTGGCACGAGTAGCCCAGCACAGCACAGTGCTAAGTGTGAGAACTGGGGTCAGACTGTCTGGGTTTGAATTCAGGGCTAGCAGCATGACCTTGGGCAATTTGTTCAAGTTCTCTTGTCTGCATGTCTCATCAGAAACTAGACTCCATGATAAAACCTACCTCATAGGTTTGTGAGTGTCAAATGACTTCATGTTTATAAATTGGAAGGAATTATCCTTAGGGATTCAATCACTACTACCATTCCACTCTGCCTCCTTTAATGCTATGCTAATAATATACTGTCAGAATCCAAGAAAATGAGAATTGAAACGTACAACACTGTTCACCCAGGGCCGCCTCATGCTTCCTGGGCCCTCCTCAGCTGAGTTAACTGAGCCTTGGGGTTGACCCATGAACCTCAGCAGGACTTATTTGGAAAAAACTTAAATTGAGAGCCTCATGGAAAGAACTTCTTTTTTAAGACAGTTGCTTTATTGAAGTATACTTGATTTACAATGTTGTGTTAATTTCTACCGTACAGCAAAGTGATTTGGTTATATATATATATATATATATGTATATATATATATACATACACACACATTCTTTTTCGTATTCTTTTCCATTATGGTTTATCACAGCATATTGAATATAGTTCCCTGTGCTATACAGTAGGACTTTGTTGTTTATCCATTCTACACATGATAGTTTTTATAAGAACTTCTACTTTTAAACACTTTCTCTTTCTTTCTCTCTTTTCACTTTCCCAGCTGGGTTCCTTTCCACCTAACACGTGGCTTCATGCTCTTCAATTTCAAATGAATTCCAGGATTTTATATCTGCACAGGAGCTGAGGCATCATCTACTCCAGCATCAGTAACTTATTTATGAAGAAACTGAGGCCCAGAGACAAGCAGTGAGTGGAACAAGGTGCCACTGTGAGGCAACAGCAGGTCAGAGATGAACAGGCACGCCCCTTGACTCCTAAAACAGTGTTCTTTCTAACATACCACACATGTCCTCATTGCTTTGGTTAATATTGTATCAATCTTCATTTTTAGAACAAACCTGAGGAACTTGGCTACAGTGGAATCAAAGGCATGATAATAGCATTTTGGTATTTTCCCAAGTGAAAATTGTAGCATAGATAATAAATATGCAAAGTGATAATAATTTATACACATTGACCGCATTAAGAGCGAGCATTTATTGCATACTATGGTGTGTCATTGTGTGAAGCACAAGGAATGTATTAAGTTATGTTATCCTTAAAAAAGGAACAAAAGATGAACATTACTATTATAAGTTTCCCTCTACCTAGAGAGGTTAAACGACCTGCCTAAGGTCACACAGCTTATAAGAGCTAAGATTTGAACTAGATGAGTCCACTCCAGAGCAGGGCTATCCAACAGAAATATAATGCAAGGCATATAATACAATGTAAAATTTTCTACTAACTATATTTAAAAGTAAAAAGAACCAGGTGAAATTAATTTTAATGATAGTTTCTACTAACCCAATATATTGAAAATACCATTTCAATATACGATCAATGTAATGGTTATTAATGAGATATTTAACAGTCCTTTTAATCATACGAAGTTTTGAAATCCAGTGTGTATTTTGTACCTAGAGCACCTCTCCATTTGAATACTAAATTTCCAGCAGAAATACTTCATCTGTATTTAGATTTCATAAAACGTACAGATGAAAATTAAGATAAGTATACCCAAATTGTTCCAAGCATACTTAAAAGTTTCTGATTACTGAACCGGGTAGCCACTTTTTAATTTAAGTTTAATTTGATACCAAATAAAATTAAACATTCAGTTCTTCAGTTCCTGTAGTCACAGGTCAAGTACTCAGTGACTGCAGCTGGAGTATTGGCCAGCACAGCTCCAGAGCCCATGTCCAAACCATTACTCACTCTGCTTCCTTCATCACTACACTGTTATCATCATTCTGCTGTAAATCCATGTCCACAGAATCCAGAAAAATGAAACTTGGATTCTATACTGGCTCAACTGGGGCCATTTCATGCATTTTAGGCCCTCGTCAGCTGAGTTAACGGAGGCTTGGAGTAGACCCATGAACTCATCAGGACTCACTTGAAAAGGGCCTGAATTAATAACTCAGTGAAGTCATCAACAGTAGAGTTTCAGTAGAAGCAAATGTATGTACTATTGGAATGAATCTCTCTATGAAGACACTAATACATGGGACTTCTGAAGCAAAGAGGAGAACTTATTAGAAAAAAGAGAAGCCATAATTCTCTCTGAGGTTAAGAGACCCAGTGGATCACCTCTCCCCTTTCAATTTGAGAGCACTTTTAATTAGTTGGAAATTGTATGTTGTGACCGTTTCAGTGTAAAAATTCCAACATGGTGAGAAGGGGGTCTGGAAATGTTAGATATTCCTCTTAAAGCACTTAACTTATCACATGAGTCACCCAGAACATCAGAGAATTGCTTCTTTAATTTGTGTTTATATTTTTCATTTAATAAACACTTATTGAAAAGGTACATGTGTTAAATACCTTGCGCATACTCTCTCATGGGACCCGTTACATCAACCCCATAGGGAACATGCTGTTATTATTCCCAGTTTACAGATAGTGGAATTAAGGCTGTCTTTCTCTAGATCTAGAGCTATGTGATGCCAATGTATACAAAGCACATAGATGAGAAAAATCATAATGCACTGAAGGGATCCAAGGAAATTGGGTATCCCCAGAGGGAAGAAGCTCAGAATAAGAACTATATGGGTCAGATCCTCTGCTAAGCTAAGCCAAGTGAATTTATCTTGAAGAAAATGAGAAGCTACTAGGGGATTTTAAAACAGCAGACTGATAGGATGTTACTGTTGTTTTATAGCATATCAGCTAAAACTCTTTTTGTTGAAAGCAAAAGAAAATCCAATCCAAACTGGAAACATTAAAAAATATGTATTGGTTCATGTCATTGAAAAGCTCAACAGGCTTCAGGTAAGCTTTGATCTAGGTGCTGAAAAAAGTGTTACCAGGACTTCGTTTCTCTCTTCCCGTTTCTTAATTCTGATTCCTCATTGCTGGATCTGTTTTGGGCAACCTCAGTCCATGTGCTCCCAACATAAACAGCAACACTTTTCAGAATATATGACTGCTTATCTACGTCCAGTGGGAGGGAGAGTGCCGGCTTCTCTAGGAGCTTACAAGAAATGCCTTTAGTTGGACCTCTGCCCTTATTTGGTGCTGTACCCACTTCTTATGTAGGCAAGGGGAACAATCCTTCAATTGGCATAAGTCTGGGTCACAAGGTCTGCACCTGGAGCTGGGGGTGGACTCAGCTAAGACTGGAGCAGTCCCCGAGGAAGTTCAGAATCCTGGCTTAAGGTGCCATTTTTGCTCTTAAGGAAATCGAAAACGGTTGGCTGATGACGCCAGGCAAAGGGTGGTGGGTGCCTCTAGATACCTGATGCCGTAGTCAAAGCTTCATCTTTTGATATGACTTACAGGAAATTTTATTTATCTATCTATTTATTTGTTTGTTTGTTTATTTGGTAAGAACATTTTTATTCTAAAAAGATAAATTTCTGATATGATGGTTATGTTAATTACCTAAATGGGGAGAATCTTTTCACAATGTATACATAAATCAAATCATCACAATGTACACTTTAAATATGTTACAATTTTATGGGTCAGTTATACCTATATGCCTATGGATTTTTTTTTTTTTTTTAATAAAGGAGAATTTCAGAAGTAGTAAGTGATACTGTGGCTGGTTAAACTAATAGTCCAATAAAGGGCAGAGGGAGAGAAGTGGTACAAAGCAAAGGGAAAATAGGTTGGATGTGGTTTGTCATTTTTACTGGTCAGGAGAAGAAATTCATCAATCTCCCCTCAAAATTGTAGCTATGGGACTTCCCTGGTGGTCCAGTGGTTAAGACTTCGCCTTCCAGTGCAGGGGGTGCGGGTTCCATCCCTGGTCGGGGAGCTAAGATCCCATATATCTTGTGGCCAAAAAACCAAAACATAGGGCTTCCCTGGTGGCGCAGTGGTTGAGAGTCCGCCTGCCGATGCAGGGGACGCGGGTTCGTGCCCCGGTCCGGGAAGATCCCACGTACCGCGGAGCAGCTGGGCCCGTGAGCCATGGCCGCTGAGCCTGCGCGTCCGGAGCCTGTGCTTCGCAACGGGAGAGGCCACAACAGTGAGAGGGCCGCGTACCGCAAAAAAAAAACCGAAAAACATAAAACAGAAGCAGTACTGTAATAAATTCAATAAGACTTTAAAAATTGTCCACATCAAAAGAAACTTTAAAAAAATTTTTAGCCGTGGCCAAAGGAGATATTTCATCATTATCATCACCATGATTAGTTGGCCCTTTTCTGTTGACAGTACCAATCTCTGTGTTGAGAGCTAATGGCGAAATGAACTACCATTCTCAGCTCTTATAAGAAGCATTTGGGACGAAGTGAGAGAGTGGCGGGGACATATATGCACTACCAGTTGTAAGACAGATAGCTAGTGGGAAGCAGCTGCATAGCACAGGGAGATCAGCTCGGTGCTTTGTGACCACCTGGATGGGTGGGATAGGGAGGGTGGGAGGGAAGGAGACGCAAGAGGGAGGAGATATGGGAACATATGTATATGTATGATTGATTCACTTTGTTATAAAGCAGAAGCTAACACACCATTGTAAAGCAATTATACTCCAATAAAGATAAAAAAAAAAAAAAGAAGAAACATTAAATTTCAACAGGAAAAAAAGAATCTTTCTGTAAAACAAAACCACCAAATATCTCCAACTAGGGTAGTTAGGTCTGAGAGAAAACTAGAGAAATTAAAGAGTGAGTTTCAGGCTGTGAATTATGTGTTTTCTTTTCTTTTTTTTCTTTCATATTTTTAATATTTATTTATTTATTTTACATCTTTATTGGAGTATAATTGCTTTACAGTAGTGTTAGTTTCTGCTTTATAACAAAGTGATTCAATTATACATATACATATGTTCCCATATCTCCTCCCTCTTACGTCTCACTCCCTCCCACCCTCCCTATCCCACCCATCCAGGTGATCACAAAGCACCGAGCTGATCTCCCTGTGCTATGCGGCTGCTTCCCACTAGCTATCTATTTTATGTTTAGTAGTGTACATATGTCCATGCCTCTCTCTCACTTTATCACAGCTTACCCCTCCCCCTCCCCATATCCTCAAGTCCATGCTCTAGTAGGTCTGTGTCTTTATTCCCGTC
>RJWK010070281.1:0-10947 GCA_004363435.1 Platanista minor | reverse complement strand
TTAAAAAAAAAAAAGATGTGGTACATATATACAATGGAATATTACTCAGCCATAAAAAAAAAAGAATGAAATAATGCCATTTGCAGCAACATGGATGGACCTAGAGGTTATCATACTAAGTGAAGTCAGACAGAGAAAGACGAATATCATATGATATCACTTATATGTGGAATCCACAAAATGATACAAATGATCTTATTTATAAAACAGACTCACAGACTTCGAAAAGAAACTTATGGTTACCAAAGGGGAAAGGTCAGGGGGAGAGATAAATTAAGAGTTTGGGATTAACATATACACACTACTATATATAAAATAGATAGTCAACAAGGACCTACTGTATATCACAGGGAACTCTACTCAGTGTTCTGTAATTACCCATATAGGAAAAGAATCTGAAAAAGAATAGATATATGTATAACTGAATCACTTTGCTGTACACCTGATACTAACACAACATCATGAATCAACTATACTCCAATATAAAATAAAAACTAAAAATAGGGCTTCCCTGGTGGCGCAGTGGTTGAGAGTCTGCCTGCCAATGCAGGGGACATGGGTTCGTGCCCTGGTCCAGGAGGATCCCACGTGCCGCGAAGCAGCTGGGCCCGTGAGCCATGGCCGCTGGGCCTGCCCGTCCGGAGCCTGTGCTCCGCAACGGGAGAGGCCACAACAGTGAGAGGCCCGCGTACCGCAAAAAACAAACAAACAAAAACCTAAAAATAAATAAATAAAAATAAAATTGGAAAGGATTCGTCAAAAAAAATCTCTTCTTTTGTTTAGAGAGAAAACGCTTGTCAGTTGTACCTGAATTAATACAATAATCATAGCAGGGAATCCATGATAAAACAGAAGAATGAAAGCACCATTTAACCTTCCTCCCTGCCCACCCCAGCCTTTCAGAAGTTTGAAAAGAAGGTCTGCAGGGTCATTAAATTCTCTCTGTGGTAGCAGGATGGATGTGTTGGTCTCAAACCATCCATAATAGATGGGTTCTAGTCTAGCCTTAGAAATCTACTCATATGATGATTGTTCCACAGCCTCCCTCGGCAGTTCTTAAGTGTTCTTAGAATTTTAATATTTATTAAATCCAAACCTCATCAACTTATTTCTGAAGCCCAGACAATGGCAGGCAAGATCTGTTGTAATTGATTTGTCACCTGTCGTTCCCTTGCCAGGTTCTCATTTTACTTGCCAGGCACTTTCCACCGTCAAACTATTTCCTTCCTGTCCTGATTGCCAAACTTTCTTCTACTTAGTCTTACATCACCCCTACCCTCGTCTCCTCCCATTCATGCCCAGCCTCTCCTTTTCTGAGTGCTGGATTCTCAGTCTCCTTTAGACCTAATTCTTGGAGCACTCATGATTCCAGTTGCTGAATTTTGCAACTTTTCAATTACCTTTTTACTTTTTCTGAACCGTAATGCTTTAGGCATAGATTAATTCTATCTTATTGTGGATTACTGTAGCTGGCTAAAGGAAATTGATGCCTATTTTGTAATGTTACTTTTTTTTGTTTTGTTTTGTTTTGTTTTGTCTTTTGGTACGTGGGCCTCTCAGTCCTTCCCAGACTCTCAACCACTGCACCACCAGGGAAGCCCTGTAATGTTACTTTTATGAGAAATAATTTAGCTTTAAATTTTTTTACCCAGTGATGCTCACATTACCTATTTAGCCATTTTCACACCATGTTTAGCTATGTATTTCTTATGTACTTAAGTGGATTGGGTAATGCCTTCCTGACAAAGAAAAATTCCCTTAGTATGGTTTGGCTGGAGTTTTGTTGAAGAGTCATAGCAATTCAATTCAATTTTTTTTTTTTTTTTTCGGTACGCGGGCCTTTCACCGTTGTGGCCTCTCCCGTTGCGGAGCACAGGCTCCAGACGCACAGGCTCAGCGGCCATGGCTGCGGTATGTGGGATCTTCCCGGACCAGGGCACGAACCCGCGTCCCCTGCATCGGCAGGCGGACTCTCAACCACTGCGCCACCAGGGAAGCCCCCTGCGCCACCAGGAAAGCCCCCAATTTTTAATGTTCCTACTCCAAGCATTCATCCAACAGATACTTACTAAGCATTCCAAGCACTGGGCCTTTAGGATGAATCAGACTCAGCCTGTCTTCCTGGAGTTCCCCTCCAATGGCACACCAGGCATTTTGACTAATAATTACAGTAGGAGGTAATGCCTGTTCTAAGTGTCCTGGGAGCACAACGGAAGACCGGTTTGGTCACAAACATTTTCTGAGCGACTTCAGTCTGACTGGCAGGCACTATGCTGAGCTGAGAGGGAGGCGGGTACAAAGATGAATTACATATGGTCCCCACCCTCAGGAGTCACAGTCTAGTGGGAGAGACTGAATGGGGTAAGATGCCTTGAGGCTTACAAAGAGGAAATGGCTAGGCTGAGTCTTGAAGGATAAGAAGATAGAGGGCAGAGGTGGAGGAGGGAACTCATCCAGGCAGGGTAACAGCCTGAATAAAAACACAGAGGCACAAAACCTCAGGACCTGTGCAAAGAACCACATACGTTTTGTTATTCGTGGAGGGTAAAGGACAGACCGGGAGTGCTAAGAGATGAGACCAAAGAGGGAAACAGAAGCCTGGAATGGGATTAAATGTTATAACCAAGGAGGTGGTGCTATAGACAGGTTTGTGTTTTAGAAAAGTCACTCAGCCTATGAGGTGGAGGGTGGATTTATGGCTTGGGCAAATGGTTAGACTTGGTGCCATTTACTGAGCAAGAGAACATTGAAGGAGAAGATGGGAGAGTAATGGAGGGGATATGAAAAGTTCACTTTGGGGTATATTAAATTTGAAGTGTCTCTGAGACATCAGAGGGGAAATATTTAGCAGGAGCTTGAATACATGAAGTGGCAGATCTGGGGAGAGGTCAGGACTGGGAAAGGTTTGTGAGTCATCAGCATATAGGTACAGTTAAAAGCAGGATAAGTGATAAATCAAATATGCCCAGACATTAAAATATTAATGGATAAAAAGGAATGTCAATTCTTTGTGACAATCCTCTGGTCAATAAAGTGAGTAACCTAAATTACGATAATTTTTTTTCTCCATGTTATTGAACGAAGATTTATTTTTTTCATTCCATTTGAGTTTTTAAAATGCACTTAGAAAGGGGTGGTGGAGGTAGAGGCTGGGGCACAATTTTACAGTGAAGAAACCTATCAAACACCGACGCAGCTAGGCAATCAAGGTTAACATCATCAGTGATAAGTCATGTTAAAAACATGTACCCTTGATATGATGTGATGAGAATGGCACTTCACCTCTGTGGTCTTTCTCCCCAAAACCTATGACTTCACTCTAACCATGAGAAAACATCAGGCAAATCCAAACTGAGAGACATTCTGCAAGAAAACCTGGCCAATGCTTCTCAAAACTGTCAAAGTCATCAAGGACGGGAAAGTATGAGAAATGGCCACAGGCCAGAATAGGCTAGGGGGACATGATGACTAAATGTAACGTAATATCCTGGATGGGATCATGGAACATAAAAAGGGCTTTGGGGAAAATAGGTGAAAGCCAAATAAAGTGTTTTAGTTAATAGTAATGTACCAATGTTGGTTACTTCATTGTAAAAAATGCACCATGGTGACATAGGATGTTAACAGTAGGGGAAACTGGGTGAAGATCTACAAAAAGTCTCTGTACTACCCTTGCAAATTTTCTGCAAATCTAAAACTATTGCAAAACAAAAAGTATATTTTTTAAATACAGTCAGTAAACATGTTTTCCTTGAATTAGCTTTTAGACAAAAAAGATTTTTCTCCATGGGTGTAGAGTGAGAAAAGCCATGAACAGAGAATTGCCCCTGGGGAAAACCAACATTTACATGGCAATCAGAGAAAGGAGAAAAGACAAGAACCATTACTGAGGTCAGGACAGTAATGTTTAGGAGAGTGTCAGTAGGATCCAATGCCAAGAAATCTAGTAAGGTAAGGACTTAAATGTCCACAAGGAAATAGAATAAAAAGCCCAGAAAGAGACCAACACCTAAATGGAAACTTAATATATAGCAAGGTGGCCTTACAAATCAGTGGGGAAAATGTTGGATTATTCAAAAAATATTTTGGGAACAATTAGTTACCCATATGGGGGGAAAGTAGATCCCTATCAATGTGAGGTAGATCAAACCTGATACGAAAAAAAAGTATATAAACCTCTTAGAAGAAACTATGGGAGAGTATTTTTGGGGACTTCCCTGGTGGCACAGTGGTTAAGAATCTGACCGCCAATGCAGGGGACACGGGTTAGATCCCTGGGCCAGGAAGATCCCACATGCTGTGGAACAACTAAGCCCATGTGCCACAACTACTGAGCCCATGCACTGCAACTACTGAAGCCCGCGCGCCTAGAGCCCATGCTCCGCAACAAGAGAAGCCACCGCAATGAAAAGCCCGTGCACCTCAGTGAAGAGTAGCCCCTGCTCGCCGCAACTAGAGAAAGCCTGCGCAGCAACGAAAACCCAATGCAGCCGAAAAAAAAAGGGGGGAGGGGTCAGTCTAGAATATTTTTGACCTCAGTGTACAGTAAGAGTTCTTAAATAAGACTCCAAAAGTTCTAACCACAAAATAAAAGATGAATAAATCTGAAAATTAAAACAAGAGTGAAATATGTTAACATACCATTGTCAGGGAGGGGAAAATTTCCCCCTACTCCTCTTGGTTCTTTTGACTGGTCTAATAATTAAATTGACACAAGACAAATTAACCAGAGAAAAAAATTAATTTTTTATATACAGAGGTCTCATAAGTATAGGACCCAAAGACATGACCAAAGAAGGCAACTTTTATACCTTTTAGACAAAAAACAAAACCAAACAAACAGGAAAAAAAAATAAATTTGTGAAGAATTGACAAGACAAAGAAGTTTGGTCTTGGGGTAGTAATTTAGTAAAGAAGTAACAAGCTTTGTTTATACAGCCTTCTTGGCTCTAAATTCTTTATCGCTAATGATAAGGATTTCTCTCTACCTCCTGGTACAGGGTGGGTACCTTTCACCTGGGAGATTTACTTTCTGTTTGTAGGGGTACAAAGGAGGGTCAGAGTGTCCTTCTTCTTTTTTTAAATCTATCTATCTATCTATCTATCTATCTATCTATTTATTTATTTATTTTGGCTGCACTGGGTCTTCACTGAGGTGTGTGGGCTTCTCTAGCTGCAGCGTGTGGGCTCTCTAGTTGCAGTACGTGGGATCCTAGTTCCCTGACCAGGGACCAAACCTGGGCCCCCTGCATTGGCAGAGTGGAGTCTTAGAAACTGGACCACCAGGGAAGTCCCCCAGAGTGTCCTTTTTGCCTCAGCTGTTTCTTAAGTAATTCAATTTAATTTAAAATAATCATTACGCCAAAGTGGCATATTTGGGGGTGGCCTGCCCTGAACCTCATCATCATCAAATTGACTAAAATCTAAAAGTCTAGCAAGAGCAAGTTTTGGAGAAGATGTGGAGAAATTGGAACTCTCATACATTGCTCTAGAGAGTAAAAACTCGTAAAACCATCTAGAAGAACAATCTGACAATATCTAGTAAAAGTTAAGATACACATACCCTCTGGTCAAGCAACTACTCTTAGATGTATATGCAAAATAAAATTGCATATATATGTACATGTGAGATATGAATAAAAGAAGTCAAAGCTATTCTTTGATGCCTTATTCACGACAGTAGAACATTGCAAATTATTTAAATGATAATCAGGAGACTGGATAAATATAGTATCTTTATCAAATATGTGACTGATGTTAATATTAAACTGTTTTAGTCTCATTCCAAAGTGAAATGCAGAATCATCACGCAGGACTTGCAAAAAAGATTTTTGAAAACCAGTCTCAATTCTTTACTTTGTACCACATTGAGGGTAACAAAAGGCTTGGGAATTGGAGATGGAAAGAGGAGAGGTACGGAAGTCATTTTAGAATGGACCTGTGCTCTAGGAGTTGGTCTGGGCAAAGAATGCACGTGTGAGCCATATTTTTTCATATTCTTTTCCTTTATGGTTTATTACAGAATATTGACTATAGTTCCCTGTGCTATACAGTAGGACCTTGTTGTTCATCTGTTTTATATATAGTACTTTGTATCTGCTAATCCCAAACTCCTAATTTATCCCCCCCCAACCCCCTTTCCCCTTTGGTAACCATAAGTTTGTTTTCTATGTCTGTGAGTCTGTTTCTATTTTGTAAATAAGTTCATTTGTATCATATTTTAAATTCCACATATAAGTGATATCATATGGCATTTGTCTTTCTCTGTCTGACTTCACTTAGTATGATAATCTCTAGGTCCATCCATGTTGCTGCAGATGGCATTATTTCATTCTTTTCTATGGCTGAGTAATATTCCATTGTATATATACCACATCTTCTTTATCCATTCATCTGTCAATGGACATTTAGGTTGCTTCCATGTCTTGGCTGTTGTACATAGTGCTGCTATGAACACTGGGGTGCACATATCTTTTTGAATTATAGTTTTCTCCAGATATATATTTTCTCCAGGAGTGGGATTGCTGGATCGTATGGCAACTCTATTTATAGTTTTTTAAGGAATCTTCATATTGTTTTTCATAGTGACTGCACCAACTTACATTCCCACCAACAGTGTAGGAGCGTTCCCCTTTCTCCACACCCTCTCCAACGTTTATTATTTGTAGACTTTTTAAATTATGACCATCCTGACTGGTGTGAAGTGGTACCTCATTGTAGTTTTGATTTGCATTTCTCTAATAATTACCAGTGTTGAACATCTTTTCATGTGCCCACGGGCCATCTGTATGTCTTTGGAGAATTGTCTGTTTAGGTCTTCTGCCCATTTTTTGACTGGGTTGTTTGTTTTTTTGTTATTGAGTTGTATGAGCTGTTTATATATTTTGGAAATTGAGCCCTTGTCAGTTGCATCATTTGCAAACATTTTCTCCCATTCTGTAGGCTGTCTTTTCGTTTTGTTTATGGTTTCCTTTGCTGTGCAAAAGCTTATAAGTTTGATTAGGTCCCATTTGTTTATTTTTGCTTTTATTTCTATTGCCTTGGGAGATGGACCTAAGAAAACATTGCTGTGATTTATGTCAGAGAATGTATTACTTATGTTCTCTTCTAGGAGTTTTACGGTGTCATGTCTTATATTTAAGACTTTCAGCCATTTTGAGTTTAATTTTGGTGTGAGGGAATGTTCTAACTTCATTGATTTACATGCAGCTGTCCAGATTTGGGAAAGATGTTTTTGCCCACATCAGAGAAATGCCAGTGACAGATCTCCATTATGGGCAGGTGAGTCTCCAAAGAACTCACCAAAGCACCGCATGACACAGATTCAAATGCCTTCTGAGACTGTGTTTTGTAACTAAAGGGACCAGAACACTTTTCATTACCCAAGAGTGATCAGAAAAGTTAGGGGGTCCACCCTAAATTTTATCTAGGAGCAAGGGAAGAAGTAACTCTGTAGAATAAATTGAAGGAGTCAGTGGAAAACAAAAATAAAGCTGCTTTAAAATGACTTCCCAAATGTTGTGTTTGTTCAAAGTATTAGTTACATTTGTATATTTTTAATCTTTTTAATTTATTTTTGGCTGTATCGGGTCTTAGTTGCAGCACACGGGATCTTGGTTGTGGCAGGACCTTTCATTGCCACGCTCGGGGCTACTCTCTAGTTGTGGCGTGTGGGTTTTCTCTCCCTAGTTGTGGTGTGTGGGCTCTGAAGTTTACAGCACGCGGGCTCTCTACTTGAGGCGCGTGGGCTCAGTAGTTGTGGCATGTGGGCTTAGTTGCCCCATGGTATGTGGGATCTTATTTCCCCAACCAGGGATCGAACCAGTGTCCCCTGCATTGGAAGGTGGATCCTTGACCACTGGACCACCGGGGAAGTCCCTAGTTACATTTGGAATGATGCTACACAGCAATAAAATGACTAAAGCAGAGGATGTACACCAATGTAGATAAATCTCAAACCTAGAATGTTGAATGTAAAAAGTCACAGAAGGATAAGTATAGTATGATACCACTTACATAAAGTTTGAATATATGTAAAATAATACCATACATTACTTTGGTATACTTATGTAGTAAGATTATAAAAATATACACATAAATATTAAATACTAAATCCACTCAGGAATTTGGTTACCTCCGGAAAAGAGTAGCAAGATTGGAGGAAGAAAGGGATACAAGAGGGCTTCACGTATTGTAATAATTCACTTCTTCAACTGGATAGTGGAACGCATGGAGGATCATTATTTTCTATTGTCTTTTGCATGCAGTGATATTTCATAATTTGTTAAAGTTAGGAAGAAAGGACCTTTTGAAGTAGACTGTTAAATTTGGGTAGTTGGCCTTAGTAAGAGCAGTGTCAATAGGAGGTGGGAGCAAAGGCTGAATGCAGTGGTGAGAAATGAAGGGGAGGTACCATTTGAGCTTAATCTTAAAGACGTGCAAGGCCTCAACCTGTATTTCCAGCCTCTAGTCAACCTAAACAGGTCACTATTCCCAAGACATAGCTTACTTGCTCCCTGAACTAAATATTTGCTTATATCAGTCCTGCTCCCAGGGATTAACAATTGTAGCTGCCATTTTGTGACAGCCTACTGCAATCCTGGCCACTATGTATAGAACACCTACTATGTGCCAGTAACTTTACAGATACTATTCTATTTAATCCTGACAACAGACTTATGAAGTAGATATTGTTATTCTCATTTTACAAATGAGAAAGTTGAGTTTAAATGTAATATTCCAGGTCACTCAGGAAACGGTAAAGCTGAGACTTAAATCCATGCTCATCTGAACTTAAAACATGTCTTTCCATTATAGCAGTCTGTCCTACCTTCCCACTCTGGCCCCACTGCACTCAGCTTCCATTCCTTGACCCAGCTCAAATGTCAACTCCATATTATGATTCAGTTATTCATTCATTCAAACATTAATTGATTAGAGGAAAACATAGACAGAACACTCTATGACATAAATCACAGCAAGATCCTTTTTTTTTTAACGTCTTTATTGGAGTATAATTGCTTTACAATGGTGTGTTAGTTTCTGCTTTATAACAAAGTGAATCAGTTATACATGTACATAGGTTCCCATATCTCTTCCCTCTTGCATCTCCCACCCTCCCACCTTCCCTATCCCACCCCTCTAGGTGATCACAAACCACCAAGCTTACCTCCCTGTGCTATGTGGCTGCTTCCCACTAACTGTCTATTTTACGTTTGGTAGTGCATATATGTCCATACCACTCTCTCACTTTGTCACAGCTTACGCTTCCCCCTCCCCATATCCTCAAGTCCATGCTCTAGTAGGTCTGTGTCTTTATTCCCATCTTACCCCTAGGTTCTTCATGACCTATTTTTTTTTTCTTAGATTCCATATATATGTGTTAGCATACGGTATTTGTTTTCTCTTTCTGACTTACTTCACTCTGTATGACAAACTCTAGGTCCATCCACCTCACTACATACAAATAACTCTATTTCGTTTCTTTTTATAGCTGAGTAATATTCCATTGTATATATGTGCCACATCTTCTTTATCCATTCATCTGTTGATGGACACTTAGGTTGCTTCCATGTCCTGGCTATTGTAAATAGAGCTGCAATGAACATTTTGGTATATGACTCTTTTTGAATTATGGTTTTCTCAGGGTATATGCCCAGTATGGGAAGGCTGGGTCATATGATAATTCTATTTTTAGTTTTTTAAGGAACCTCCATACTGTTCTCCACAATGGCTGTATCAATTTACATTCCCAGCAGCAGTGCAAGAGTGTTCCCTTTTCTCCACACCCTCTCCAGGATTTATTGTTTCTAGATGTTTTGATGATAGCCATTCTGACCGGTGTGAGATGATATCTTATTGTAGTTTTGATTTGCGTTTCTGTAATGATTAATGATGTTCAGCATTCTTTCATGTGTTTGTTAGCAATCTGTATATCTTCTTTGGAGAAATGTCTATTTAGGTCTTTGGCCCATTTTTGGATTGGGTTTCTTCTTCTTTTGTTATTGAGCTGCATGAGCTGCTTGTAAAATTTGGAGATTAATCCTTTGTCAGTCGCTTCATTTGCAAATATTTTCTCCCATTCTGAGGGTTGCCTTTTGGTCTTATTTATAGTTTCCTTCTCTGTGCAAAAGCTTTCAAGTTTCATTAGGTCCCATTTGTTTATTTTTGTTTTGCCATTTCTCTAGGAGGTGGGTCAAAAAGGATCTTGCTATGATTTATGTCATAGAGTGTTCTGCCTATATTTTCCTCTAAGAGTTTGATAGTGTCTGGCCTTACATTTAGATCTTTAATCCATTTTGAGTTTATTTTTGTGTATGGTGTTAGGGAGTGTTCTAATTTCATTCTTTTACATGTAGCTGTCCAGTTATCCCAGCACCACTTACTGAAGAGGCTTTCTTTTCTCCACTGTATATTCTTGCCTCCTTTATCAAAGATAAGGTGACCATATGTGCATGGGTTTATCTCTGGGTTTTCTATCCTGTTCCATTGATCTATATTTCTGTTTTTGTGCCAGTACCATACTGTCTTGATTACTGTAGCTTTGTACTATAGTCTGAAGTCATGGAGCCTGATTCCTCCAGCTCTATTTTTCATTCTCAATATTGCTTTGGCTATTCGGGGTGTTTTGTGTTTCCATACAAATTGTGAAATTTTTTGTTCTAGTTCTGTGAAAAATGCCAGTGGTAGTTTGACAGGGATTGCATTGACTCTGTAGATTGCTTTGGGTAGTAGAGTCATTTTCACAGTGTTGATTCTTCCAATCCAAGAACATGGTATATCTCTCCATCTATTTGTATCATGTTTAATTTCTTTCATCAGTGTCTTATAATTTTCTGCCTACAGGTCTTTTGTCTCCTTAGGTAGGTTTATTCCTAGATATTTTATTCTTTTGGTTGCAGTGGTAAATGGGAGTGTTTTCTTAATTTCACTTTCAGATTTTTCATC
>RJWK010070280.1:0-10947 GCA_004363435.1 Platanista minor | reverse complement strand
CGGCTCCGGCCCCCGGCGGGGGGACTGCCCCGCGGACCCCCTTCAGGAGCCCGTCTGGAGGATTCGCTCCCGGCTGCTTTAGCCAGCGCCTCCCGGACCGAGACCCTTCTGTCCTCAGAGGGTTTTCCTGAGGGGAGAGGTGGCTCCGTGAGCCTGTGCTCGTAAAGAGCACCCGAGACCCTCGTGCGGTGTCGCGTTGTCTCTTCAGAAAGGCAGCGTCAGCGCCGGGCAGCGGTGAGGGCGCGAGCTTGGGCCCCAGCCCTGCACCCCGTCTGCTGAGCATCCCGAGTTCAATCCGGGGAGCGGGGCGTCGACCGGGGGCTTGTTTCCAGCTGGCTTGGGCGTGAAAGCGCTCAAATAACAGATCACGTCACGTGGGTTGCGACCCACGGGCCGTGTTCCCCCATGTGTTTGAGGTGCTCAGATCACCCCGGCTCACCGCTTTCGGAGCTCTGGGCAGACAGGCACTACATGAGAGTCCAGTCTTCGTTGCCCGGAAAACTAGATCTCCACCATTTAGTGCAGAGGTTTGATGGTGGGGGGAAAACTGACTAAATATTTTTCTTTCTGTGACATTTTTCACGGTTCCTAATTTGTTCATGCCAGTTTCTGAGGCGTTCAGTGTTCTGGTTGATTAATTGCATTCCTGGTCGTTTACCCCGCAGGCAGCTGGAAGGCAGGGGCCTTTTTTTTTTTTTTTTTAAATTAAATTAATTAATTAATTAATTAATTATACAGCAGGTTCTTGTTAACTATTTTATGCATGTTAGTATAT
This sequence comes from Platanista minor, assembly GCA_004363435.1. Taxonomy (NCBI): domain Eukaryota; kingdom Metazoa; phylum Chordata; class Mammalia; order Artiodactyla; family Platanistidae; genus Platanista; species Platanista minor. The sequence continues at coordinate 10,172 of RJWK010070280.1, read as the reverse complement.
ATATGTCAATCCCAATCTCCCAGTTCATCCCACCCCCTGCCCCTTCCCCAGGCAGGGCCCTTGTCTCACTCCTTGTGACCCCTTCTGTGGATCAGTAAATATCTGTTTAAATGGATTTAATTGTATGTCACTTGGCTTGTACTGTCGGGTGATCGCGTGGAATTTTGTTAAAGGGACTGAATGAGGCTGCGAACGCAGGTCCTCCATTTAGCCTCCACTGGGATCGAGACACGTTGAGTCTGCCAGATATTTTGGAACATGTTCACTTTCATGTCCAGAGATCCTAGAGAACCTGAGTCACTTTCAGATGGAACCATCCAGGCCTGGGAGGAGGGTTTTAAAAAAAAAGAACAAAACCAAAGCCAGATTGAATTTAGTTAAACAGAGATGAGTATTCTTTTTGGAACTTTGAACTTCTACTTTGTGAGTTATTCCAAGATTTCCTGAGTTAGCTAAAGTTGTATTCTTTTTAAACTCTGGAAAAAGTCCCTGGGCCCTCCCCACATGAAAACATTCCAGAAAGGAGAGACCTAAGAGGCTTTTTGAGGGAGAGGCTCAATGAACCCTTTCAGAAGCAGGTTTGGTGAGATTCACGGAGAAGCAGGGGTCCCGTGGCTGCCCTGCGGGTTCCTGTTGCTCCAAGCTGGGTCAGAGGAAATCATCTGATCGGTGACTCCTTTCGGGACTGGGCTTCAGTCTTGTGACGTCCTAAGGAAATAAACCAGTGGTTTTCCCCTCTCTTTGTGCTTCCTCAACTCTCCCTCGGGAAGGAATAGCCACTTTCGGCCGGAGAAGCCCCATTTGTGTGAACGTGAGTGGTTCATGTCCCCGGAGGTCCCAGGGGCAGTCGGCGCTCTGGGGATTACCAGCAGAATTTAGGGAGTCACATGTCAGGGGACCCAGTGCTTGAGGGAGCCACGTCCCCTGGCCAGCAGTTCATTCGCTCTGTGGTTTCATCTGGGCACAGGTCCTGTAAAAACCAGCCGCGTGCTAGATGCCTTCACGTATAAACATATATTTAACATTCTTGTAGCCAACCAGTAACGTAGATGGTGGTGTCTCCATTTTAGAGAGGAGAAGACTGAGTGCAGAGAGGTGAGCGGCACGTTCACAGCAGGGTTTGCGCTGAGACCCTCTGACCCCTGGCCCAGGTGTGGGGTGTGCCCGCCCCTGCTCCTCTCCACGTTATGGGCCTCGAATGAGGCCCTGTGAGTTAAGGAGGCAACAAGGATCTGGTGTCATCGGGTAAAACCTGGTGCAAGTTCAGGCCCCACGCGTCACCTGGCTGACTCTGACCAGGCGGGCCGTGCTGCAGGCTGGGCCTCCAGTTTTCACATCTGAGAAATGGGGTCACAGTATCTACTTAGACTGTTTGTAGGATTCAAGAGATGTTATATAAGCATCCAGAAGGTTCAGACACTGGTCATGGCTCTTGCTGTAGTGGTGGTTGGGACCGCACACAGCTGTCCAGGTGACCGCCTTCTTCCCTGCCTTTGAATTCATGGGAAGAGGGGAAAAAAAGCTCTTTATTAAGGGGAACTTGACTGGTTTCTTCGTGCTCAGTGGCTGCTTCCCCTTCGACCGACTTGCAGCTTCAGGCCACGTGGACCCCGGGGAGGTCCACAGGGTCCTGAGTGTGGCCACTTGGAGTTTCTGTGGCAACATCACCGGCTCAAATTTTCTTACTTGTGCCTGAAACCCAGCCAAAGGATTCCACAGGTAGATGGTATTTTCCCATTTTAGCAGACACCTTCTTTAAGATTGCGAGCTGTGTTCCAGGCACAGTGCTGGGGTGGGGGGATACTTAGTTTGTAGTCACAAGAACTAGAGAGAAGAAGAAAAGGCATTCATAAGCATGTTTAAAAGCTTTGTTGAGCTATAACTCACATACCACATAATCCACCCATTTCAAGGGTACATTCAGTGATTTTTAGTGTATTCCAAGAGTTATGCAGCCTTGGCCACAACTGATTTTAGAGCATTGTCATCATCCCGTACCTGTTAGTAGTCACTCCCCATTCCCCCCAACCCCCTCTTCCCCCAGCCTAGACAACCACTGCCCTTTCTGTCTCTGTAGACTTGCCTGTTCTGGAAATTTCATATAAATAGAACCACGTAATTTGTGGTCCTTTGTGACTGGCTGCTTTCACTCAGCACAGTGTTTTCAAGGTTCATCTACGTTGTAGCGTGGGTCAGTACTTCATTTCTTTTTATGGTTGAATAATACTTTGTTGTATTGGTAGTTCACATTTTACTTATCCATTCATCAGTCCACGGACATTTGGGCTGTTTCCCTGTTTTGGCTGTTATGACTAATGCTGACGTGAACATTCATGTACAAGTCTTTGTGTGGGCACAGGGTTTCATTTTTCGTGGGTGTACACCTAGGAATGGAATCATTGGGTCACATGGTAATCCATGTGTAACCTTTTGAGGAACTGCCGGACTGTTTTGTAGCAAACTTTGAGGGCTCCAACTTCTCCACATCCTCACCAACACTTGTTATTGGCTTTTTGATTATATCCATCCCAGTGGGTGGAATCTCACGTGGTTGGTCATCTTTTCACGTGCTTGTCGGCCTTGTGTACGTCTCCTTTGGAGAAATGTCTATTCAAATCCTTTGTCCATCTTTAAAATTAGGTAATTTGTCTTTTTAAAAAACTTGAGTTATAAGAATTCTTTATGTATTTTAGACCCCAGTCCCTTATCAGATACGTGGTTTACAGATGTTTTCTCCATTTCTATGGGTTGTCTTTTTACTTTCTTCATGGTATCTTTCACAGCACAACAGTTTTTAATTTTGACGAAGTTCAATTCATCTATTTTGTTCTTCAGTTGATGCTTTTGGTGTCATACCTAAGAAGGCTTTGCCTAACCCAAGGTCATAAAGATTTACTCCTATATTTTCTGCTGAGAGTTTTGTAGTTTTAGCTCTTACATTTAGGGCTGTGATCCATCTGGAATGAGTTGTTGTGTATGGTGTGAGGAAGGGGTCTGGTGTCATTCTCTGGCATTTGGAAACCCGGTTGTCCATCATAAAGAACTTTTGGGGTGCACGTGCTGTGTGCCACCCCTGTGCTAGGCAGTATTAGGGAATCAAAGCGCCCTGAAGGGGTTTATGTGGTGTGTGGGAGAAACCCATGAATGAGATGGATTAGGAAAGCTCAGCAAGGACGTTCAAGCCAATCACGAGATGAGGAAGGGTCAGTGACTCCAACTGGGGCTCGGGAAACACTTCACTGGTGAAAGGGTGTCTGAATTGAGCTTTGGAGGCTGGACGGGATTCAGTTTGGAAATTCTCAGCTAATGAGTACCAGAGGGCTTAGAGCGACCTTAAGAGAGAGTTTATATTTTGCTTCAAGGTAAAAACACTTAAACCTTCACAGGAAGGTGAAAAAACATTCTTCTCTTGCTGTGTAGGTTGGTTATCCTCAAGGCACATTACAGCTTTCTGTAATCCGGACTCTTGCCTTCTATTCTTTGGGGGGATAAAAGGATATAGCTGCAACCTGGCAGAGAGACCGTGGAGGTTACGGGAGGGTGTCACCACCAGCTTGGGGATGTCACTGCCCCAGGGCTCCGCGTGGCCGTTGCGTGTCAGCAGCCAGCTCACCGAGGCGCGGTTCCTGTCACTGGTGAGGCCTGAGTGCGACTTGGGCAGCTGGGGAGGGCATGGGGCTGTCACCCTGCCTAGGAGCACACAGTAGGAGTTCTTGGCTGCTGCAAATTGGAGTCCTTCTTTCCGTCCACAAATGCTCATCAAGCACTCACTGTGTGCCGGGCACTGTTCACTAACTGTGAACAAAATAAACAGAAAGGCCTGCTCTCGTGGGGCTGATGTTCTTGTAGCGGGAGGTGGACAATACTCGGCAGATGCAGCGAGTTGGTGATGCACGTCAGAGCCGCGGGGGCAGCTAGGGCGCAGGGCTGTTGTCCCTGAGGAAACGTCGCTGAGAGTGAGTTTTGTACCAGGATTCGAAGGAGGTGGCCTGGTGGATTTCTGGGAGGAGAACCCTGGCAGAAGAGACAACAGGTGAAGGCGCCCGGGCCGGCAGCGGCGCGCTCCGCTCCGTTCTCGGGGCGGCCGGGCAGCTGGCGTGGCTGGAGACAGGGGAGCGGGCGGGCGGGGGGTTTGCTGGCCGAGAAAGGTGGAGGGGTGTTTTTGGGGGGGGGGCAGTGGTGGAGCTGGGGAAACCCCGCATGTGGAGCTATATTCTCCTTAGCGGTTTTGCCATTCTGATCCTCAGTTAGGAAACTTTTTTTGTGTTTTTTATTTAGATGCTGCCAGGAAGCACGCACAGATCACTAAGGTGACTGCAGTAACTCTCCGAGGGGGGTCTCTGAAGAGAGTGCTGGTGATGTAGTGTGCTTCACGTGGGAAGATAAAAGCCTTTCGGGAAGCGTCTGTGAGCAGGAAAAAAATGTGGAATTCTTTAGGAGTGGATGCTAAGGATAGAATAAAAAATAGGGCAAACTATTATTCTTCATGCTGTTTTTAAGAGCAGAAAGCAGTTAGTAGGAGAACGGCTAAATGATTTTTAGTTCCATATCTAAGTTATTATTCAGTCTTTACGGGTAATAGTCTTAATAACTTCGAAAATATGGAACAGTGTTGTAAAAGGAAAGAAATCAGGGTAAAATGGCAGATGAATTGCAACTGTATTCAGGAGTCAAGGGCCCACCAGAAGGGCAAGGGAAACCAGACGGAAAAGAGTGAGTGTCGGCCAGCATGGGAGGCAGCTGGAACCCCTGCTGCTGGGAGTGTAAACTGGCTCAGTTACTTGGAAAACTGGAACGATTTACTGAGCTGCACATACAAAACCCCAGGATCCAGTAATCTCACTCTTAGGAATGTGCCGAACAGAAATGCGTACATGCGTCCACCAACGTGCCGGTGCTGGCGTGTTTGTAGGAGCGGTGTGTGAAGCTGCCCAGATGCCGCGCGGCCGCAGAACGAGTAATAGGCCCCGGCTGATCACACAGTGGGATCCACAGCAAGAAAATGGACCGGCTGTACCCCATGAGCCACGCAGAGGGGTTGTACACACCATGCTGAGTGGAAGAAGTCAGAAACAGAGGAACTCAGGGTTTGAGTCCACGTGTACGGTATCAATAAAGAATCAGGCAGAGGTAACCTGTGGCTTTAGAAGTCTCTCCCTTGGAGAGAAGGGAGCGTGAGGGGTACCTTCCTTTATCCAAGTGCTGTTACCCTGATGTGTGACTTCATTGAGCTGAACAGTTTTGAGATGTTCGCTTCTCTGTAAGCACGCTGTGTTTCAATATAAAAGGGTTTTAAAAGCCAGTAGGAAAAGAAAGGAATTGTACGTTTATTGTATATAATGAAACACCATGTTTGCATGGACTTTCTGGACACTTATGTGGAGAAAAGTGCACAGACCTGCCTGGAAATCGTACCCATCAACTCTAGGATAGTGGTTACTTTGGAATAGGAAAAAGGGGGTCGGGAGGATGGTGTGCATCTGTAACATTTTGTTTATTAAAAATTCTTTTCAGCAAAAAATAGGGCACAATGTCCTCGTTAGTGAAATCTTGGTGGATACATGGGTTCTGATATTCCCTGTATTTTCATGTATGTTTGAAGTATTTCACAACAAAAATACATGTATTTAAAAGGATAGGATGGAAGTGAAACAGTGTTCGTAGTGATTATCTGACTGGCTAGGAAATTAGGAGGTTTTTGCTTCTACAGAAAGGTTGAAGGAAACGTGGTCATGGAAGCTTGGAAACATGCTTGGTATTTGAAAATTGTGTCGTATCACAGCCCTATACACGTGGAGGATAATGCACACAGTGACCCCGATGTATATAGATTGTTGGGTTGGAGAGATTTTCTTTATTTCAAGATGTTTTTTTTTAAATGGATGTAAAAAAATATATTCATTTATTTATGGCTGCGTTGGGTCTTCGTTGCTGCACGCGGGCTTCAATAGTTGTGGCTCGCGGGCTCTAGAGCGCAGGCTCAGTAGTTGTGGCGCACGAGCCTATTAGTTGCTCCGCGGTATGTGGGATCTTCCCGGACCAGGGCTTGAACCCGTGTCCCCTGCATTGGCAGGCGGGTTCTTAAACACTGCGCCACCTGGGAAGTCCCTTTATTTCAAGATATTGTAACATTACAGAAAATAGGTTATTAAAAGAAAAGTAAAGCTTAAAGTTGATGAAATTGAGGCCATGCACAGTTTGTTCAGGTGAGCTCCTGAGTTAGGGACAATCAAAAGCTGGCTGGCGACAGATCACTTTTCAGGGCGAGCTGACCACAGATGGGGCAGCTCTGTTTCCTGGCGTTTGGGGGGCATTCCTGACGTTCCCTGGCCGTGGAGCTGCTGAACACTCATTTCTGAGGCCATGGCCATGATAAGGATGAGGAAACTTCTGCTTCCATTTCCTGAGAACAGTTTGTTAACTGCAGAATAACAGTGTAGCTTAGAGAAGTTTTCAAAGGTTGAAACAGTTTCATGAGCCTGAGAAGGAATATTCAGGTTGAAAATGGTGTCTGCTGACCCCATTTCATGTTATTTTGGTGAAAAGGTTGTCGTCTGGAATGTCGTTCGTTCCGCATTTGATGACTGCAGAAAGTATGGTGGCAGCATTTGTGCACATCTGCTTTTTGTTAGATGAGGGGCATGGGTCTGGGTGAGGCCTTGAATTCCTTCCCTCTGGTTGCCCTGTGACAGTGGTTCTCACACTGTGGCCCCTGGATCAGCAGCAGCATCTGGGAACTTGTTACAAATTCAGATTCTCAGGCCCTGCCCTAGACTCTGGGACTCGGGCCCAGCAATCTGTGTTTTTTTAAGTGTAAAATATACATAACGTAAAATTTTAACCGTTTTTAGGTGTACAGTTCTGTGGCATGAAGTACATTCATATTGTTGTGCCTCCACTGATATTATCCATCTCTAGAACTTATTCATCTTGCAAGATGGAAGCTCTGCCCCATTGAACACTCCCTCTCCATCCTCCTGTCCCGCAGCCCCTGGTCCCCACCGTCTGCTTTCTTTTTCTATGAATTTGCTCTAGGGACCTCACGTGAGTGGAATCATACATTGTCTTTTTGTGTCTGGCTTATTTCACTGGACATGATGTCCTCAAGGTTCATCCACGATGTAGCATGTGTCAGTACTTCCTTCTTTCTTAAGGCTGAATAGTGTTCCATCGTATGGATGGACCGCATTTTGTGGATGCATTCATCTGTCAGTGGACACTTGGGTAGTTCCACCTTTTGGCTACTGTGAATAATGCTGCATTGAACATGGCTGTACAAATATGTCTTCTAGTTCCTGCTTTCAGTTCTTTTGGGTACAGACCCAGAAGTGGAATTGCTGGCTCCTATGGGGATTCTATAGTTAATTTTTTGAGGAACTGCTGCACTGTTTTCCACAGCGCCTGCGCCAACTTTTACGGTCCCACCAGCCACACACAAGGATTCCAGTCCCTCCACGCCCATGCCAACGACACTTTTCTTTTTTTGGTAAGAGCTGTCTTAACCACCAGCGTGCGGGCGAGCCCGCAGGTGATCCTGATGCGTGCTCAGTTTGGAGACTTCAGCTCCTGTGACTGTGCTGTGTCTCGCTGGTCCCTGCCCTCCCTCCATGCTGGTGAGCCAGCAGCCGAGGACGGCGGTGGTGGTGGAACCCTGAGTGTGGAGTCCATCAGAAGACATGTTCGTGTGCACCTGACACTAAATGAAGAAAATAGGGACCTTCCGCACTCTAGGCTGCCTTTGGGGGCCACGTGACCTTTCATGGCTCAAAAGGCACTTCACACTGAGGGGCGCTCTGCTAGCAGGGAGGACCCCAGGGCTGCTAGGAGATTCTCCTAGTGCTTAGAGCAGCACCCCACTTGAGCCGGCATGGACCGTGTGGGGCAGCCAGGCTGGCCTTGGCCCCCGTGGGTGGTGCCCTGTGCTCGCTGTGCGGGGTCTCCCAGTCTGGACTTCCATGTTGGTCAGCATTTGCTGAGGTCTGCTTTGATAAAGCAGGGGTGTGTGCGAGCCAGCGTGGTTCATTCAGCAAATCGTGTTTGCTTCCCGAAGCTTTGTTTGGGAGTGAGGGCCCCAGATGTTAGCTGCTAACAGAACGCGTGGGGTTAGACCTCTTGGGATGCATCCCAGTGGCAGGATTACTGCCTAAAGGTTCTGAGGGAAGTGTGTTGGGAGGGATAGCTGGTCTGTGTGTGTGTGTGTTTGAAGTTACATTGCTTTGATTTGTGGATAACCGACTTGGAGAATCCCAGAACAAATACTCCTAGCTGGCTGTTTCCCTTTTCGTGCTGTGTGACCTTGGGGTCACACAGGGCGCTGGTGGCTGGCCTGAGAGTGATGCAGCTCCTTGTCACTGTCACCCTGGAGCCAGCGGAGCGAGAGGAGGGGAGTGTGAGGCTCGGCCACACTGACCGTGAGGCCCTGACCCATGGGCCAGCCTAGAGCCAAGGGCCCGACACCTGTTGTCGTGGGGAGCACGTGCTAAGTTTTACTCAGCAGACTCAGAGACTCTCTTGGGATTGGAACACACATGAGGTCTGGGCTGGAGCCAAGGGTTCCCGAACTTGTCGGGGAGCTGGTTATCCGAGCGCTGCCGTCTCGTTCTGTGCCCACAAGGGCCATCCATGTGGGCCGGTGTTAGCCCGGTTCTCAGCCTGCGGGTCTGAGAGCTGCTTCCTGGCCCAGTGTCAGTACAGTGGGTGGCTTTTCGAGGCCAGGGCTTCTGACTCCAGGGGACCCCATGGTAGAGCAGTTTTGTGCTGGAAAGTTTGGAGGGAACACCCTTGGAGAGGCCTGTTGGAAAGCTCAGAGGCCGTCACTCGCCAGCCACACTGCTGGGGACGTCGGAGGCTGGATTTCCGCCCATGTCCGTCTAAGGTCAGAGCCAGCCTTTGTCCACCGCCGTTCATCAGGGGCCTGGCTGGCCTCTCTTGTCCGAGCTGTTTCATCTCTGAGGGGGGCTGGCTTGGTGGATGGTGCCTCTTCCAGGCCCTGGTCGTATGGGGCTGCTTAAACTGGTTGTAGGAGGCTCCATTTGATAAGAGTCTTAAAAGTCCTGCCGGTGACCTGGACATTGACACCCTTGGTAAACCAGAATCTCCTCCCTGCATTTCTGCCCTTTCGTCAGCGTGTGGTCCATCACATGACAGTGCAGCCTGTCTGAAATGGTCTTTTTCCCTTCTTTTTTGCTCTTCAGTTTTTTTTTTTTTTTTCTTTGAAAATATGGGTGTCTTAGTTTAGTATATTGATGTTTGGGATGGTGGCTTTCTTGTGATTGAAACTTCTGCAAAGGGCTTGTTCTCAAGGTGGTTGAGAGTAATGTCATTGGTTTAAAATGTGTCTTTTGAGTTGTCTTTTAAATCCTCCGGCGATCAAAGTTCTGATTTCTCAGAAGCACGTGATCATTTGGTAATCATTATTGAGCTTACATTCTGTCTTGGGACATTATCTTATTTTAATCATCAGGAAAATCATAAAGTTTTCTCTATTGAGCATGTATTAATTTTTACCTTACATAAAAATTTTAATAGAGACCTCCGGTGCTCTTCCAATGATCTTTCCCCCATTAATTTAATTTTTCCTCTGTTCTTTTGTTACAGCTTTCTTTTACATTAAATAAGTATTTTCTAGTGTTCCATTTACATTCCCACATAGTTTTGGTTATTATACTTTTTGGGAGTTATTTTCTTGGTGATTGCCGTGGGAGTTACAGCTCCCATATTTTATAACAGTCTAGCAAGTCATTTCTCTCCTGTTGCTTTCAGGGTTTCCTCATTGTACGGTTTGAACAGTTTAATTATGATGCGTCAAAGTGTGAATCTCTTCAAGTTTATCCTAGTTGGAATCTTTTGAGTTTGTGGATTATTTAAATCAGATTTGGCCATTTATTCAAGTGTTCTCTCTAAACCTTTCTCCTTTTGGGAGTTTTGTTATGATTATGTTGGTATGCTTGACGTGCCCCACGCGTCTCTGAGGAGCTGTTCATTTTTCTGCATCCGTCTTCCTTTCTGTCCATCAGACTGGAAAAAAACCTCAATTGACCTCTAACCTCATGTTTGCTGGTCCTTCTGCTCACTCAGATCTTCTGTGGAGACACTGGTGAACTTATCAGTTATTGCACTTTTCAGCTCCAGAATTCTTATCTGTTTCTTTTTTTTTTTTTTTTTTTTTTTTT
>RJWK010070279.1:0-10946 GCA_004363435.1 Platanista minor | reverse complement strand
ATGTGGGATCTTCTTTGTGGCCCCTCCCTCTTTCCTTTGACTATAAAATTGTACCCCACTTAATCCTCAGGGCAGAGCTCCCTCACCTGCCTGCTTGCATCTCTTACAAGCATCCTATATTAATAAACCTACTTCTTGCCCATCACTTTGCCTCTCACTGAATTCCTTCTGCGCTGAGACACAAAGAACCTGAGCCTCAGTAAGTCCAGACACCAGGTGAGTGATCTAATTAAAAGACCGGGGGTTCAAGTCCCAGTCAGGGTTCTGGCTGGTTTTGAGCCCCGGCCACGTGGGTTCAAGTCCCAATCTGGGTTTAGACTGGGTTCGAGTCCCGGTACGGGGGTTCAAGTCCAAATCTGAGGTGCGTGGTTCAGCAGGAAAAAAAAAAGATTACTGTTAATAAAAGAAAACTATACATCTCAAGTTAAGGAATTTAGGGCTTTTCTGTGTCTGGGAAGGTGCAAGAGTCTAGGCTCACTGGAATCATTCCTTTGATGTGCACCTCAGCTCTCTGGGGCCTGTATCCTGTGTTTTCACATCCTGAGTTTCCTCAGGTTCACCGTGGGGAGTGGCTGCAGTCTGATGGCTGCTAGATGGCAGGTATTCTTCGTTTCCTTCCTGAGTTCCCTCAGGGCTCACCAGCTCACCACTGGAGGGCTGCAATTGCTGATGACTGTGACATCCTTTGTTTACTGATATGGCCGGCAATGTTTTATTTCTCAGTCTTGATTCCATCTACTTCCTTCCATCTTCTGTGACACCTCTCTGGCCCAAACTATTATCATCACTCTCTGGAACTAATACAGTAGCCTCCTAAATCGTCTTCCTGATTCCACACTCTCTCGTCCAACCATCTTTCAAGAGCAGCCATAGTAAGCTTTTTCAAATGTAAAGAGAAGCCTCTGGCTTTTCCTATTGCTCTTAGGATAAAATGGTTACTCATCACCCTAGCCTAGTAGCAAAGCCTGAAACCGAGCAGGAGCCTGTGGTGCCCTCCCTGGTACAAATCCTTTCTGTATCCCCTGTTTCTTATTTGTAGAAAACAGGCTTCATTCACAAACTTGCTTCATTCACAAACTTCCCTGAGTTCCAAAGGGCAGGTTCAAACAGTTGCTAATCAGGGAAGGGAGGGAATGCAGAAAAAAGGGAGAGCAGTGAAGAAACAATAATGCAACCTTGGGGCAGGGTCCTGATTCCTCCCCAAGGAATATACATAATAATACCTTTGAGGCTTCCCTGATGGCGCAGTGGTTAAGAATCCACCTGCCAACGCAGGGGACACGGACACGGGTTCGATCCCTGGTCCGGGAAGATCCCATGTGCCGTGGAACAACTAAGCCCGTGCGCTGCAACTACTGAGCCTGCGCTCTAGAGCCCACAAGCCGCAACTACTGAGCCTGCGCTCTAGAGCCCACAAGACACAACTACTGAAGCCCGCAGTCCTAGAGCCCGTTCTCCGCAACAAGAGAAGCCACTGCGATGAGAAGTCCGCGCACCGCAATGAAGAGTAGTCCCCGCTCGCCACAACTAGAGAAAGCCCGTGCATGGCAACGAAGACCCAAATGCAGCAAAAAATTAGTTAATTAATTAATTAAAAAAATAATAATACCTTTGAGTTCTTCTGCAGGAACTAAGGCCCCCACCCAGGTGGAGGATGGCACTGCCCTGTTACCTCATCACCAACCAATCAGAAGAAAGTCACACCCTGTAGCCCTCACCCCAAATTTTGCCTATAAAAATTTCTACCCCAAAACCATCAGGAAGTTCTGGGTTTTTGAGCCCAGGACACCTGTTCTCCTTGCTTGGCCCTGCAATAAACCTTTCTTTGCTCCAAACTCCAACATTTTGGTTTGTTTGGCCTCACCATGCATTGGGTACGTGAACTTGTGTTCTGTAGCAAGCCCAGCAAGGTCTGTCATGACCTTTGCTATTGAGCTCCAGCCACACTTGGGTCACAGGGCCAGTTCTGAAACCGTGCAACCCAGATTGGGACTTGAACTCATGGTTTTTTAATTGAGATCACACACCTGGTCTCAGGACTTAATGAAGCTCAGGTTCTTGATGTCTCATGGCAGAAAGAATTCAGTGAGAGACAAAGTGATAGGTAAGAAGTGGACTTATTTAGAGAGAAACACACTCCAGAGACAGAGTGTGGAAGGCAAGAGGCCCTGAAATATGGGGGTGGTTAGTTTTTATGGACTGGGTAATTTCATAGGCTAATGAGTGAGAGGATTATTCCAACTATTTCGGGCAAGGGGTGGGGATTTCCAGGAACTGGGCCCCTGCCCACTTTTTGGCCTTTTATGGTTAGCCTCAGAACTGTCATGGCGCTGTTGGGTGTATCATTTAGCGTGCTAATATATTACAATGAGCGTATAATGAGGCTCAAGGTCCACTGGAAGTGGAAACTTCTGCCACCTTGGGCCTGGTTGGTTCTAACCAGTTTTTGTCATATCCTATGGCTACATCATTCTTTTAAAGGTTGTGCCCTGCCCCCTTCCCTCCTGTTTCAGTTCCTTCTCCCACCTAACTTCCTCCTTCTTGTGGCTTTCATTTATATTCTTTTCTTTTGTGTGGAACTCTTAACTAACACCTTGATACTGAACCGAACTTGGATCTGCTTGCCCATGCACAGTAAAGCCAATCTAATGACACCAGGTTGTGGTGAAGGAAAATGCAGTGTTTATTGCAGGGCTGCAAGAGAACAGCCCAGGGCAGCTGGTGCTTAAAACACTCAAACTTCCCATGGGTTTCAGCAAAGCAATTTTAAAGGCCAGGTGAGGGAGGGGGAGTCCCAGTGTGTGTGATCAGCTCGTGCACAATTTTCTGAATGGTGAGGTAACGGGCCCGTGTCACAGGGGTTAACATTATCAGTCCTTAGGCACCAGTAGGCTATGTGCTCACGGCCATCAAGCGGTTAATTTCTTCCACTTGGTGGTGGTTCTAGCATCTATGAAACAACTCAGGAAATGTGCATCAGATACTATCATCTAGGTACTTTGGAGAGGAGCTATAAAACAGAGGCTATGTAGGAGGGGTCTGTCCCAGGAAGGCCCATAGGGTCCTGCTCGGTTTCATCCTGAGGTCTTCTAGGCCTTCTCAGAAAGGCCATTCTTCTTTTCTTTTTCTTTAATTAACTTATTTATTTTATTTATTTATTTTTGGTCACCTTTGGGTCTTCATTGCTGCATGTGGGCTTTCTCTAGTTGCGGCGAGCAGGTGCTACTGTTTTTTTTTTTTTTTTTTTTTTTGCGGTACGCAGGCCTCTCACTGTTGTGACCTCTCCCGTTGCGGAGCACAGGCTCCGGACGCGCAGGCTCAGCGGCCATGGCTCACGGGCCCAGCTGCTCCGCGGCATATGGGAACTTCCCAGACCGGGGCGCGAACCCGTGTCCCCTGCATTGGCAGGCAGACTCTCAACCACTGTGCCACCAGGGAAGCCCCGGGCTCTACTCTTTGTTGCAGTGCACGGGCTTCTCATTGTGATGGCTTCTCTCGTTGCAGAGCACGGGCTCTAGGCACGTGGGCTTCAGTAGCTGTGGCTCGCAGACTCAACAGTTGTGGCTCGAGGGCTCTAGAGCGCAGGCTCAGTATTTGCGGCGCACAGGGTTAGTTGCTCCACGGCAATGTGGGATCTTCCTGGACCAGGGCTCGAACCCATGTCCCCTGCATTGGCAGGCGGATTCTTAACCACTGCACCACCAGAGAAGTCCATTCTTAACCATAATCTAAATTAGGATTCCCTCTTACCAGGCCCTGCTTTTCCTTGATGGCAGCAAACACAATTTGTCTTTATACCTGACTTTGTGGATCGAGTTTGTTCCTTTCCAAATGTCATCAAGTACTTCTATGTCAGATTCTTCTAACTCCAACAGACCTTCAGTTTTGTTCTGCATCCCTACTGCCCAGGCCCAGTGCATGCCACATAGTAAGTGCTCAATAAATGCGTGCAGAATGAGTAATAAATGTAATTTTTAAAAGTAATTAAGAACTTCCCGCCCTCAATTTGGATTTGCTGTATAGATGAAATGCCTTTAGCTCCTCCCTCCACTTTGTGAATCACTAATGAGTGAACAGAGGACATGCCAGGGAGCTAGCCCCACTTAGGATTCACTAGAAGGAAGTGAAGGCCCTGAAGGATATAAAGCTGGAGAAAAACTTGCAAAAGTTAAGTCAGTCTTTTAAAAATTAGCAATGATAAACAAAGGGGTATTCGATTTGGCAAGTAAGACTTTTGATGACTGACTGATCTAGGCTGGCAGAGTTTAAGAGGGAGTGGGTTTTGTAGGCGTGCTCCTTTCCCCTCCAGTTTCTAGAATAACCTGGGTGTCTCCTACTTCCGGCCTCGCTCTCCTCGAGGTGAACACAAATACTGTCTCCTGTGGAGGGTCCCTAGACAGAACTACGCTGACCATGGGAAGAGGAGAGAGATGGGGAAGTAAGGACGGTTTTTTGAGTGATGGAGGAAGGAAGCCTTTCAAACGTAGATAAACTCCATCAGCCTCTATTAGCAGATCTGCTGAAGCTCTAGTTCTTTCTACTCTCCCGTGGAACCCGGAGCTACAGCCGCCCCTCAGCGGCCCTCACTTCCGCCCTGGGGCCTTTGTTCCGGCGCAGAACGTTCCAGACGCAAACGCCGGCGCCGGAAGGAGGTAAGCGGGGGCGGGAGCTTGCAGGCCCACGGCGGCCCTCTGAGGCAGGCGTGGTGGGCGGGTCGGGGCGGAGACGGCGTCACCGCTGCGGCCGCTGGGAGGCGCGCGAGCCACTCGGGCGGCCCGTCAGCCGCTCCTGCGCACGTGACCGCGCACGTGACCGCCACCTCGGGGAGTCAGCATGTCCCGCCTCCCGCTGCGCCGCGGTTACGTAGCCGGCGCCCGGGCGGTAGCGCGAGTATCACGTCTGCTTCAGGGCGCGTTTCCTGCAGTCGCCATTTCGCCACCGCCCGGGGATTCGGCGTAGTGGTTTCTCGTTTTTTGAGCCCTGTTGCTGCCGTTTACCAGCTCTAGTCACAGAGAAGTCGTTTAACCTTTCGGAGCCTCGCTTTGTGGATCTGTAAACATTGGGCCGTCTTCGTTGTGGGGATTAAATGAGATGTGGTGGGGTTTCATCATAGGCACCCTTAACGTGAGCCCAACGATTCTTAAATAGGGTGGAAGGTCTCCAGCCACCGTTCCACGCGAGCGGGAGGAGGCGGGAGACTGGACTCTACTCTCAGCCGGTTCTCAGCCTCTCATTGTGTGTTTCTTGGGTGGCTGACTGGTTCTAGTATTTTGCTTTTTAAGCTAGATTCCAGTGTTTTAAGATGCCTCTTTTCCGCGTAACACGACCCACCTGAAGGCAGTCTAACCGTTTCATCTGGCGCCTAACCAAAGAAACAGGTCTCCCTTCCCATGCTGGAAGAAAAATGAGCTTACTTAAGGAGGGGCAGTGTGCTTATCTCCAACGTGGCACATTAGTATGATCTCAGGAAATCACATGTGGGTCTTCCCTGGTGGCCCAGTGGTTAAGAATCCACCTGCCAATGGAGGGGACCCGGGTTCAAGCCCTGGTCCAGGTAGATCCCACATCTTCCTAGGCGGAGCAACTAAGCCTGTGCGCCACAACTGCTGAGCCTGCGCTCTAGAGCCTGTGAGCCACAACTACTGAGCTGGCGAGCCACAGCTACTGAAGCCTGCGCGCCTAGAGCCCGTGCTCCGCAACAAGAGAAGCCACCGCGGTCAGATAACTGCGCACCACAACGAAGAGTAGCCCCCTCGCCGCTACTAGAGAAAGTAATTTATTTATGGCTGCGTGCAGCAGCCATAAATAAATTAAAAATTTTATTTTTAAAAAAATCACATGTGCAATCAAGATTCAACAGATTCGTGAAGCCAGGTCATCAAGGTCTGTAACTGTTAAAGTGACAGCAAAGTACATGTGATAAATCTTTAAAAGCACTAAACTTATTCCTGGAAGAAATGAAGCAGAAGTATGTGCCTCACAATGGCCATACATGGCAGAAAAGGAAAAAGAAAAGCTCTTGGTCTCAAGTCACAGTTCACACCTCCTGCCAGAGAAGACAGCCTTGGGGTGGAAGGATTTCAAAAACCAGCCAAGGATGGCATAACAGTTTTAGAAACCAAAAACTTTCAAACTGTTGATGAGGCTTTATCAGTGGAGGAACAGGAAGCAAAAGCCACCCAGAGCTACTAAAAAGAAGTATTGGGCAAAGGGCTAGCTTCCAGAATATAATGAGGCTGGATCTTCTGATGGGGAAATGCCCAATTGCCATACTAGAAACACAAGGCCCTGGTTTGATAGCAACTAATGACCTTGTGACCATCTCTCTCTTCTCTCCTGGTGGCAGTGTAGCACTCTTTTTTTTTTTTTTTTGCTGTATGTGGGCCTCTCACTGTTGTGGCCTCTCCCTTTGTGGAGCACAAGCTCCGGATACGCAGGCTCAGCGGCCGTGGCTCACGGGCCCAGCCGCTCCACGGCATGTGGGATCTTCCCGGACCGGGGCATGAACCCGCGTCCCCTGCATCGGCAGGCGGACTCTCAACCACTGCGCCACCGGGGAAGCCCTTAGCACTCTGTTTAATAAAGCCAGAGAGTTCTACAGAGGTACAAATCCTAGTGCCCCCCCCCACCTCCATTTGTTTCTCTTTTTTTTGCTATACTCTAGCAATCAAATGCAAAGTCCTGGGTGGCTGCAGCACTTTTCCTGATTTCGCTTTGCAGTTTACATTCTAGAAGCCAAGTAGGATCTCAGAGAGAAAAGCCTTGGCTTTGTTGTTGCTGCTCACGGGCGGCAGTACCACTCTGAGGTACCACACACTTTATGAGTGTGCTCATAAAGGCTTTGAAGTCTTCCTCCCTCTAACATCACCCCTATCCTTCATTCTGCTGATTAAGCATAATCACGGGCATGAGGCTGAGATTCCTCCTTGACTCCCAGAGCCAACTGAATGCTAACCCTGATCTTAATGTGGTCATGAGTTGAAAGTGCTCCAGTATTGCCAGTTGCATCCTTTATATTAAGCAGGCATGGAAACAGCCAAGCCTCAAACAGTCCTTGCTTGTTGGGAAGAATGTGTTTAGTATTTTAAGGGTTTTCTTTTTTTTAATTTTTTTTTAATACATTTATTTATTTTTGGCTGCATTGGGTCTTCGTTGCTGCGCACAGGCTTTCTCTAGTTGCGGCGAGCGGGGGCTACTGTTTGTTGTGGTGCGTGGGCTTCTCATTGCGGTGCCTTCTCTTGTTGCGGAGCACGGGCTCTCAGCGTGCGGGCTTCAGTAGTTGTGGCGCACGGGCTTAGTTGCTCTGCGGCATATGGAGTCTTCCCGGACCACGGCTCGAACCCGTGTTCCCTGCGTTAGCAGGCGGATTCCTAACCACTGTGCCACCAGGGAAGTCCTGTAAGGGTTTTCTATTGACAAAGAAGTGAAACTCACTGTTTGGCCTAACAAGTGGATCATTATGGCTTTGTGGAAGAAATTAAAGAACTTGAGAGCTACAGAGAAACACTAATAAAAAGCTGAGGAACTGATAAAATCATCCCCAGAAGATAAGATAGGAAGAACAGGAAGAGAAGAACAGTTCAAATCTTCATAAACTTGTTGAAGTGTTCCATGCTGTAAAATACCTGAATGATTTAATTTCTGAATAAAATCCCTCCATGGAGAGAAACCTGAAAATTACATTTGGTTAGATCTATGCATTGTAATTCCTTGTAACCTGGCAATTCTGCACAGTAAGTATGCACCTAACAAAAATGAGTGCTTCGGTCCATCAAAAGAATCTGCAATACTGTACATAGTAGCTTTCTCTGTAATAGCTGAAAATGGAAACAACTCACATGTCCATCAACAGTAGAATAGGTAAACTGTGGTATATCCATACAACAGAATACTGTAAAATGATGGAAGTAATGAGCTACCTTTTCATGCAACAACATGGATGTAAAAGTTAAAATTACTTGTAGCATTGTGGAACATTTGAGCTATTACCAACAAATGTTTGAGCAGTTCAAGATTCGGTGGCAGCAATTGGTGAAGAAACGTTTTAAACCAGCAGCAGCTGAGCTGCTGCAACTTCTCAAACTGAACTGGGGTTGGCCTTGGATTAGGCTTGGTATCTGATCCCCAAGACATGATGTCTTTATTTTTGTTGTCACACTGGCAAGAATATCCAGGTTGGGTGGATGACAAGTGTTCAGGTTCTTTATTTTTTTTTTTGCCACGCCTTGCAGCATGTGGAACCTTAGTTCCTGGATCAGGGATTGAACCCGTGCCCCCTCCCCCTGTAGTGGAAGCGTGGAGTCTTAACCGCTGGACTGCCAGGAAAGTCCCCACATCCTTCTTTTTAATATGCTTTCTTCTTTCTCTTTAATTAAAACAATGTGAAATGTTATTCTGTACATCATTATATGTGTATTGCCACGTATTGTATTTTACTTGAAACTAACATATGCTGTACCTAATAGATGGGGTAAGTAAGGTATTTTCAAGGGTAATTTTAACTCTGAGACAAACCTGTCACCTTACCGCTGCCGACTCTCTATCCCCTAAAAATGTGAAGCATGTAGCACAGTGCCTCACACACAGGAGGTGCCAGTTCAGCGCCTTCAGCCTGGACACCCACTTTCCACAATCCACACGCACTCTCTCACTAAAATTGCCGATGACCCAAAAAATCATGTATGTAATCAAACCTGAACTGTCTGCTGTGCTGTGTCCTCCTTGACCCTCTCGCTCTACACATTCTCTCCAGGGCTCCTCTTGTTCTCATAGTTCAACTCCTGGCTAAAGGCTGATACACCTCCCAAATTTATATCTCCAGTCCAGGCCTCTCACTGCCCCCTCCAGCCCCGCCATTTTCTTTTTCTTTTCCAGACCTGCCACTGTCAAGCGTGTTCTGGATGGTTCCATTGGGTTGTTGCTCAGGCACCTCAAGAACACGTCCTAAAGTGAACTCACCATCTCTCTCTCCCACCCTCCTGCCCCTGCCCCCATCAGCTCCTCTTTCTGTCATCTCCGTCTTCTCGTGGCACCACCTTCCAAAAAAGTCTTCCAGGCTAGAAAACTTCCCTTTCTCTCTCTCCTTTCCCTGGCCTCAGCATCTAATCAGTCACCAGGTCTTGCAGTTTCATCAGTGTTTCTTGAATTCTTTTCATCCTTATTTTGACTGCTCTAGTCCAGGCTCTCAACACTTGTCACCTGGGCCCCTCCACTGCTGCCGGGATGCTTTTTCTAAAAGGAGTTTCTGACCATGTTCCTCTCCTGCCTCTCTCCTACGTGGCTCCCCCATTACCCATCTGTCCTACAGGTTAACATTTGCTTCTTAACTTGGCCTGCAAGCCCTCCTGATCTCACACCGACTTCCCTAGGCTTGCGTCGCACGCTGCAGCAACCCTGAAATCTTCCAAGTTCCCCAAACCCAGCTACCCCTTGTTTTATTTTCATGTTGACCTCTCAGTCTGAATGTCTTATTCATGCAGCAACTCTCATCCAACCTCCAGTCCTGCGGAACCACCTCTCAGGCAAATTCCTTGTCATTCTTAAAGATTCAGCCCAGGGACTTTCCTGGTGGTCCAGTGGGTAAGACTGCGCTCCCAATACAGGGGGCCTAGGTTCGATTCCTGGTGGGGGAACTAGATCCCGCATGCATGCCGCAACTAAGAAGTCCACATGCCGCAACTAAGATCTGGTGTGCCACAACCCCAGGCAGCCTAAATAAATAAAAAAATAAATAGTAAAGAAAAAAAAAAAAAGATTCAGCCCAGTGTCATCTCCTCTAGGACATTTTCCTTTCTGAACTGCTTGATCTCTGGTTAGGAGTCCCATCCTTTTTACTCCTATAGTACTTTCTGGATATCCAGAGTTTTATCTACCGCACGATAAACTGTTTCATAAATGTCCTTGTAACTTCCTTGAAGATTCCCTGCTTAATCCTCAGTGCTCAGCACAAATGATTAAATTTGAACCAGAAACTAAGTGCTTTACATGTATATAACCTCACTGAATCCTCACTAGAGCCTATGCAGTAGATACCAATAGTATCTCCATTTTACAGAGAGAGAAACAGGCATGAGGAGGTTAATAAATTTGCCCAAGGTCCCCCGCATACAGGCCTTCAGGTGTTCACACCCAGTCAGCCTGGCTCCACAGCTGGCGTCATTTACCACTAAAATATAAAGTGGGCACTTAGTAAACGTTAAGGAAACAGGAATACCTATGCTTAGTGAGTACAAACTATCTAGCAGACTCTGTGCTAAGTGCTTCACCTGGATTATCTCAACTCCACAACAACCCTGTGAGGTAAGTACCATCATTATTCCCATTTTACGTAAGAGAAAACAGGTTTAGAGAAGTCTGGCAACCTCTCCAAGGTCAGAGAACTAATTAGTGGTATAGCTTCACTCACAACCAAGGTCTTATCCACACACTCTACCAGATGAGGCCGACAGCTCAGGAATGGATTGACGGGTAGGATAAAGGTTAGAACAGCACGCAGACCCGTGACGCCTACCGTTCAGAGCCAGAAACTCAAGAGTTCAGAACCTCAGGCACAGAGCAGGCTGACTCACAACCCTGGTCAGAAAAAGATCAGCCCAGTGACAGTGACCCAGAATCACCAGGACTCGGAAATAGATGTCACCACAGTGGAAGCCCTTCCTTGACCTCCTGTCCCATATCCCTAGGGGCTCAGGAGCTGCTGGCCCAGGAGGCTCAAAGTTCTTGACGGCGGAGAACAGACCTCCAAAGCGATGATACCATGAAAGGGTTAACTCCAAGCTTGGGCGGCCAGGGGAGGACTCCCTAGAAGCCTGGTAAGATTTAAGCGCCTGGCCCGCCTCCTCGCGGGGGCGGGGCCTCGGGGCGAGGAGCGGCCTGGGACTGTGACCAGAGGTTTACCGCGCTACGTGCTCCCAGCGGTCCAGGCCTGAGCCGAGTGTTAACCGCCC
>RJWK010070278.1:0-10947 GCA_004363435.1 Platanista minor | reverse complement strand
AAAAAAAAAAAAAAAAAAAAAAAAGCGTAAGAGTTGCCACCTTGGCTTTTCACCCCACTCTCCACCCTTAGTGCCTCAGGGGCTGGTGTGTGTACCTTTACGATGACAAAACCGTCTTCTGGAATTGGGACTTGTGACTCCCCAGTTTCCACGAGCAGCCGCTTTGTTCTCACTCCTCATCTTATATGATTCACGTGCAGAATCTGACATTGTAAGGCTTCCGGAAACTGCCTCACCGACTAACTGGTTGACTTGTTAATTCACAGCGTGTACATTGAACGCCAGCCATGAGAGGCTCTGCTGCAGACCCTGGGTATGGAGGTGAATCACACGGGCCCCCGTTCCAGGAGGATTTATAATCCCAGGGCGGTCACAGCCAGCCATGGGGCAGTGGAGCCGACAGGAGGTGCTGAGGGAGTGCATGGAAGGGGCCCCTCGCCCGGCTGGGGGGCTGGACTGGGAGGGTCTCCCTAGACCTCTGGGCGCAGGTGTGCTCTGACTGATTTCACACAGCCCCGGTTCTTCCCCTGCCTGAACTTCCTACTCCACCTGGCTGCCTCTGTCTCGTTGTCCTAGCCTCTCAACTGGGCATTGAAAAAAATTATTTTATTCAAGTATAGTTGATTTACAATGTTGTGTTAGTTTCTGGTCTATGGCAAAGTGATTCAGTTATACATATATATTCTTTTCCATGATGGTTTATCACAGAATATTGAATATAGTTCCCTGTGCTGTACAGTAGGACCTTGTTGTTTATCCCTCCTATATGTAATAGTTTGCATCTGCTAATTCAGTTGGGCATTTTATGTGAGTCCTTCTCTCTCTGCCTTCTCTCCCTTGCAGAGCTGACCTTTTCTTATGACTTATATGCCGGATGAGGCCCACGTCCCTGTCTGGGGTCTCGCCTTATCCCCAGAGCCAGCCTCTGACTCACCTGCTCTCTCCAGCACCTCACTTTTGCGCTTCTACAGTCTCCTTTCTTTTGACTTAATTCCACCTCATTTTTGAATTCACCCGGACTAAAGTTTCCATCCTGGTTTAAAAGGGTTGTTGGAAGAGAGAATCTGCCATGGGCACTGGGCCTCCCTGTCTGTTCTTTCTGAGTATGCCAAGAATGCAAGGCCCCGATGGCTCTTTGTCCAGGCCATTATTCAGGGTTATGTGTGCAGCAAGCGACTTTCAGGGAAGAGGCAATGCCTCCTCCCAGACAAAGGTTTGCTACTGCTCACTATAAAAACAATGAATCCCTCCAGGTCAGTGTTCCTCTCCCGTGGCAACCCTCTGCAAGTGCAGGCATTCTGGATGGGTCCTTTGTGTCATCACTGTGGGATCTGGGGGACATGGGGAACCACTGCAAACCAACACAAAGCTCTGGCTACTTCTTTTGCCACATGTAATAAAATCCTCAGTCTCTGGCCAAGAGGCTCATGCCTTTTACCAGTGTCCATGAAAGAGTAACTTGCAAGCTTGGAAATGGGGTAAAACTTTAGACCCTGCACAGTTTTTAACAAGTGTTCCTTCTAAGCCTCTACCTCCAGCCTACCATTGATGTCGCCAGGTAACCGTGTTTCTTCCTATGTCCTGAACGGTGCTGAGCACTCTTTTTTTCTATTATATCCTTTCCCACACCCCAACTACCACCATTGTCAGCCTGCTTCAGTTCTCTTCTAGGGTTAGGCTGAGTGTTCTCCAATTATTTCCTGTCCTGGCATCCTGCCCCTTAAACTCAACTTTGAACATTCTCTAGGAAACCCAGTATGAGCTGTTGCTCAGATTTCATCTGATCTGTTTACTTGCCTGCTGGCATGTCCAGGCCCTGGTGTGGCTTAGTCTGCCTAACTGGACTCGTCCATGCTTGCCCAAAGGTCCCTAAGTCATCCCTAATACCTTGACCTGGAACCAGCAGTCACGCAAGTAGTCCTGCCTTTCAGTTGGCTAATAATAAGAGCTGACATTTATTAGAGCACCTACTATGTACCACCTAAGACTCATCCAAGAGTTCGTAGCTAGTGAGAGCTGCAGAGCTAAGGTTTGCCCCGTAGTCTGATTCCATGTGCTATAGTGCCTCCTGCTGGGAGGAACTTTCATTCATATGTCTTGCCCTCATTTCTAACTCTTGACCTATCTTTATTAGAAAGGAAACCATTTTGGGACTTCCCTGGTGGCACAGTGGCTAAGACTCCGTGTTCCCAGTGCAGAGGCCCCGGGTTCAATCCCTGGTCAGAGAACTAGAACCCATGTGCATGCCGCAACAAAGACCCCACGTGCATGCTGCAACAAAGATCCTGTGTGCTGCTGCTAAGATCTGGCGCAGCAAAATAAGGAAAGAAAGAAAGGAAATTGTTTTAAAATGCTATTTGGTCAGTTACCTGAACAACTTGCCCACCTCCATAATCACTTTATGAAATCAATATTTTTAAATAGCAGTGTTTCTCAGGGAAGAATCTGACAATGAAATGAGAACTTAATTTATCAATAGGTCAATGAGGAAAGGTCTGCAAATCAAACCCATTATATCTTGGCTTTAATCCAGTTTCTGTATATTTTTATGAAACAGTGGACAGTATGGTGTTTATATGAAGTCCACTGGCCTTGAATTTTAAGAGCCTGGATCTGTTAAGTCTTAGCTAGATGGCCTTCACCTCTGGGAACCTCAGGTTTTCCATTTGTAGAATGAAAACCAGGAGATCTTCAGGTTTGTGTTCAGATATGATTCTGTGTCTAACAAAGCATGTTAACTCTCCCACAATAGCAGAGCCCTTGTTCCAGGACTGTTATAGTCCTCTTTTCCCTCTTTCCTTTCTTTTGTTTTTCCCTCCCTTCCCTTCCTTCCCCTTTCTTTGCTATTTGTGTTCATATCACCAAATACCATCACCCAAACTTGAAATCTCATAGCTGATTTGAATTGCCACCTTTCCAGTCAATGTTTCATTCAATAGGCCATTCACATCCTTACTTTCATTTCCATTCCCAGTGCCATGTTCAGTTTTATGTATTTATCACCTCATATTTCCACATCTACTTTTTCTGGTCTGTTTTCTCTTCTCTTCCAGCCTTTGTCCGTCTTTAGACATATTTTGTATATAGCTGTAACCCAAGTGCTCATAAAATTTTGCTTTATCCTTGTATCAGTTAACAACTCTTTAATCCTGTTGCTACACGGTCTGTGTAATCTGTGTGTTTAAAAGGCTGCACACCTGTGTATGGAAGCACTGACAATGCTTCTTCTGCTGCTGAACATTGAGGTTGCTTCCAAGTCTCAAATCATGCTGCAATGAGCATTTTGGTGAGCTATTTTCTAGTTAAATTCTTTAGTTGCAAGAGACCAATTCAAGTTATCATCAGCCATTTCCCCCACCCCCCACCCCCGCCCCGCCACCCTTGGCTGCACTGCACGGTGTGTCTTGTGGGATTCCCTGACCAGGGATTGAACCCGGGCTCTCAGTAGTGAAGGTACGGAATCTTAACCACTGGACTGCCAGGGAATTCCCTATCGTCAGTCAACTGACGGACTTTTGATGATGATAGAGGGAGTGTCACAGAGAGGCAGGAAAGGTGAGGGGCCCAGGGAAAGGAATGGACTCTGTAGCCAGGTGGGCCTCTTCTGGGTGCTTCCTTCTGGGTGGGCTTCATTTTTCTCCCATTGCCCAGCTTTTTCTGTTACTCAGGCCCCATGGTGGGAGTCCCACCATGGTCCCTTCACTCTTTCAACATTATATCTCTATCTTATAAGAGTCTATTTTTGACTGAAGTGGAATCTCTTTGTCCCAATTCCAAATTCTGGGAGAAAGACTCCTACTGGCTCTTTTTGTGTTGGGAATCTATGCTTTGTCCAATCAGCTGGACCACGGTGGGTCAGACTGGATAGAGCTGCTGGCTGCTGGGGACCCATCCCTACAGGTGAAGAGTGCAGCTAGGATGATCGTGGTGAGCGGATACCTCCCTTAAAGCTTCCATCCTTTCCTTAGGGTAGATTCTGAGAAGTAGAACTTCTGGATCCCAAGGCATAACCATTTACCTGGTTAGTATCATCAGTTCAGGCCCAGTGAACAGCAGGCCATGAGAATTTAAATAAGCTGGTGTTGCCACGGGGATAATAGGCACCCACTGTGAGCAGGCTGTATGCGGCAAGCAACTCTGCCCAAGGAGCCACACATTTCCTTAGAAAAAGGGCATTGAATCTTTTTCCCAGTTCTGCTCCATAGAATACTGAGGAGAAAAATGTTTAGCTTGAAAAATTTAAACATAGGTGTTGGCTACATTGTCTAGTTCTTCGAGAAATTCAACATGAAGTTCCCTTTCAGGGAAAACAAGAACAAAAATAAAACCTGCACTCTGCTTTTCAGCCCAGGTGAACCAGGGTGGGTGTGTCTGTTGCTGCTATTCTGATTGGTGGAAGCCAATACTCTGAATATTGCCCTTGAGTGAAACCCCTTTAGAATGTCTGAGTGTTAACTAAAATTGCTTCTTGATGTGTCCAACAGGCTGATTTACCTGCAAAATGTACTAATACCAAGGAGTCAACCTGTTGGATGGGTTATTAAACTGTGCATTTAAGTGAGGCAGAATGGCTATTAAATGCAAATGATTTATTTATCATTATTACTGTGTGGCACCCCTTCTGACAGTCATTAGTGACTGGATTAGAAAACAGAAGCGCTCAGGAAATAATTTTATTTTAAATCAAAAATAATATGGGGTAAGATGCAGCTTTCTTTGGCACTCAAAGGGAGACTAAATCTTCCATGAGATAACTCCTATTTCTTTTTTTTTAATCGAAGTAGAGTTGATTTACAGTGTGTGTTAATTTCTGCGCTATAGCAAAGTGATTCCATTTTACAAATATGCATTATTTTGTCTTTTTAAAAAATTAGTGTACTTTTTATTGAAGTATAGTTGATTTAAAATGTATTAGTTTCAGGTGTACAGTAAAGGGATTCAGCTTTATATATATATTATGTATTACATATATAATATATATGTGTGTCTATGTGTATTTATTTATTTATTTATTTATTTATTTATTCTTTTTCAGTTTCTTTTCCCATATAGGTTATTACAAAACATTGAGTATAGTTCTCTGTGCTATACATTGTTGTTTATCCATTCTATATATAATAGTTTGCATCTGCTAACCCCGAGCTCCCACTCCATCCCTTCCCCACTCCACTTCCCCTTGACAACCACAAATCTGTTCTTTATGTCTGTGGAGATAACTCCTGTTTCTGATTGTAGGTAGAGGATTCTGATACAGGTGATAGTCATACTTGCCAAACTTTTATTTTTATAGTGGATTCAACTTAAGTAAGTCATGTTCCATCTATCATCTTGTCTAACCCTCAGGATAACTGCAAGGTAACCAAGGCAGGTAATCCCACTGTTGCAGATGAGAGAGCCAAAACAGGAGGGTTAAGTGACCTACTCCAAGTCAAACATGAGTGAGCAGAAGACTAGGATGAGAACTGGGTGCTCCTGATTTCCCACTACAGTCTTTATTGTGGTTACATAGTTTGGTACCTAGCCCACTCTTAACCATCGAGTCAAATTCTGAGTACACACGGTTGGACACTGTTATTAATTTTAGGAATTTAAAGGAAATCTGGGATACTTGGCTTCATAGGGGACAAGTTAAATATTCTATTCATGGAAAGTATGACTGTGCATCTATAAGAAGGGAACCTATTTATGTACTGATCTGAAATAATTGCTAAGAAATATCCTTAATACTTTTAATTTTGACATATTTTAAGACTTCCAAGAAGTTCCAAAAATTGTACAGAGAGTTCCTGTGGGTCAGGAACTCTCTCTTCACCCAGCTTCCCCCAGTGATAAGATATACATAACCATAATCCATTGTTAAAACCAGGAAGTTGAGATTGGTGCAATACCATTAACTTAAGTAAAGACTTTATTTGGGTTTCTAAGAAATATTTTAAAATAAAGAAAGAAGGTGAGATAGTGTATATTATGCATCCTATTTGTATATTTTTAAAGGGGTGAGGAGGATGTGTGAGTTTGTGTTTATTTGTTTCCATATGCGTAGAATATCTCTGGAAGGATGTATATGAAACTAGAGACACTGGGTTGCCTCCAAGGAGAAGATCTGAGCAGCAAAGTGTAAAAGAAATAGAATTATGCTCTTTTGTACCAATCCATCTATTTTTTTAAAAAGGTAATGAGAAATCTTTTTATGTATTCATATAAAATAATCTTTAAATTACATTTTTAAGGTAAGTAAATCTGACTGTATTCCATTTGCAAAACATATGCATAGATATCTTTGGAAGAATATATAGGAAATTGGTAACACTGATTTGCTTCCAGGGATAAAAAAGGGCAGCAGGGGACAGAAGCAGAGGGAGACCATTCACTGAGTACCTTTTGTACCTTTTAACTGTACACGATGTGAATTTATTTCCTTTTCAACAAAATTAAGAAAACTGAAAAAATTAAACCCTAAAAATAAATTGCTTTTACCTTGTAATTTTTCTTTTTTTCCTCTAAAATATTCAGTAGCTTTCTAGCTACTCTTTGGCCAAAATCCAAATTTCTTAACATGACATTTAGGTTCTTTTTATAACTTGGTCTTATTATTTCCTGCCTGGAGCTTCAGTTCCACCTAAATCGTTTTACTCTCTCTTTCCAAATCCTGCACCTTCTGGCATTTCTTTATTCTTGTCTCCCTCTTCCTCAGCCATCAGAAACTAGCTCAGGCTCAGTTCTGTAACGTTCCCCCTGAATAATCCAGCCCTCTGTGACTTGTCTCTCATCCAGATTTCTATAACAGTATATTGTCTGCCCTACACATTTGGCTCTTATCCCATACTCTCTTGTCTTTCAAGGGTATGTGCACTCTGTCCCCAAATAAGACTCCCAAATCCTTGTGGGCAGGAGCTGAGAAGCACAGTTTTCTGAAACTCCCTTTTCCTGGCAGAACCCTACACTTGGTAGATGTCCCAGTGATGCTTTTTGGCTAATCTCTCCTTTGCAGAAATTGTATTCCATGCATATGCTCGCTTGATATGCTTAAGAATCCCAAGCTGTATCGTGGCAGTAAGAAATTATCTATCCACCCAAAACACCCTAGCAGAAAAAAAAGAGGACAAAGTAAGAGTTAAAAACTCAAGAAAGCACATGGTGTTTGAATATTGATATATTTTTTAATATACCATTTCTGGAAAACCAGATGCATGCTAAAGTTTTTTCCTCTTTTTCAGTTTGGTGCATATATTTGGCTGCATTTTGGAAAATAGGCCCTGTTTTCCTGGTAACCATGGTGAATTAACTAGTTTTTCTGATATATTATCAACTAGTTCTTGCAGTTCTTGTTTTGGGGAAATGGCAGAGTTGGATTCAAAGGTTGACAAGTCTGCTGTCAGATCCACGTGACTTCTAACTCTGTGTTCTTTTCTTTATAGCAATGGATATATGATATATATAACATATATATCCATATATGTTATATATATCCCTCCATGGCACAGCACTGTATTCAGATTTAATGGACACAAAGTATAAACTCTAATCCTTGAGGAGCTTACACTCTGTCGCAGGTTGTATTAGTCTGTCCTTTGCGCACTCTGTAGCTCTGTATGTAGTAGGTGCAGCCAGTTCCTGGAAGGCTGTTGATAGGTAGCCTTAGAACTAGAGAAAAAACTCCTGAAAAAGGTTGATCTTTGAAACAGAAACCAGTAAGAACGAAGACGCAAACAACAAACAATAATAGAAATAGCTTACCTTTGCCTAAGTCTTTTAGTTAGGCCCCATATTTCAGGCATGTTATCTCTTCATCTTTACAGTAACTGATTGAGGTGGATATTATTGTTATCTTCTTTTGCAGACGAGAAAAGAGACTCAGAGGTTAAATAACTTGACATGATCACACAGCTAAGTGACAGAGCCAGGATTCAAATGCAGAGCTTCTGCCCCTGGGTCCCTGTGTTTAATCTTGATGTGATGTTATTGTTTTTCCAAAGATTAGTCACATGGACAAGTAACTTATTAATATACTTGTCTTACTCCCTCTAACTAGATCACAGAGTCTCTAAGTGGAAGACTGTACCTCATTTTCTTATGGGTCCCCACACATAATTATCCATAGCACAAGGAGCTGGACATTGTCAGTACTCAATACTCCAGAATGAGTGAATGCATAAAAACAATTTTGGATTATCAATGTTGCGTTCATAAGACCATGATGTTCAGATTCAAAATTCGACAAACCAACTACACACCAAGCAGTGTGAGAGGTGCAAAAGAGCATGAAGTTCTGGAGGACTGGAGATGATGTCCATGAATGGTCTGGCACAGGGAGGTGCCCAATACATGGTACTTTCATTAATACATTAACATGATCTGATTTAATTTTCCTTACACACAACCCTGTTAGGTGGTATATTAGTCTGCTCAGACTGCCATAACACGACACCACAGACTGGGTGTCTTAAACAACCGAAGTTTGTTTTCTCACACTTCTAGAGGCTCAGAGTCCTAGATCAAGGTGCTCTCTTCTCACTGTGTCCTCACATGGCCTTTGTGCAGGAGGACAGAGAGCTCTAGTGTCTCATTCTTTTCTTATAAGAACAGGCCCTATCAGATTAGGGTCCACTCTTAAGACTTCATTTGATCTTAATTACCTCCTTAAAGGCCTTTTCTCCAAATCCCTCCACAGGGGGTTGAGGCTTCAACATATGAATTGGGGGGAGGGGGACAGAATTCAGTCCATAACAAGTAGTTATTCCCTTTCCATTTTACAGATGTGGAAATAGACATTTAAAGGAGTGGTTCCTGTTTTTCTGTGAAGCCTGGCTGTGCTGTCAGAAATGTCCACCACCCATATTTCTGTAGGTTTCTTTCCTCTTAGCAGCTTAAAGGGTTCGACCATCTAACCCTCTCTAGAGGTATTTTTTTTCCTAAGAAGACAGAGTTAATGTTATCTTTTCTCTGGATGTTGCTGGTGAAATCCTGACAGTTGTTTTCCCCTGAGTTTCTCACCTTCATGCCTTCACCTCTCTTCTGTTATTTTATAATTAGCTGAGACCATGGGGGTTATAATGTAATTGATTAGTTCCACTTTCTTCTACGTTACAGAACAGGAACCATGGCATAGCCAGGCTTACCAACTTTGGAATAAAGCTGGGGAATGGAAGGTTGTTCAGCCTACAGCAAACTCCAGGTGGGACTATCTTATTGCGCTATCACCAGAAAGCATGTGTGACTTCCCTGGTGGTTCAGTGGTTAGGACTTCTCGCTTCCACTGCAGGGGGCATGGGTTTGATCCCTGGTCGGGGAACTAAGATCCCATAAGCCCCATGGCAAGGCCAAAAAACAAACAAACAAAAACAAAACAAAACAAAACAAAAAACCCCAGAAAGCATGTTATTCTTTTATCTGAGTGCTTTAATATCATTATTACTCAATATTCTCTACCTCACGGTTTCTGCCTACTTGTGCCTTCTGCCACTTCATGTCTTCTATTCTCTCTGTCTTACCAGCTTTGGTCAAATTGTTATTTCTATCTTGAGTTCAAATCTCATTTAGGGAGAGTCTGGTTGGTTCAGCCAGTCAGCATCCCTTTGGGTCACTGGCCAGCATTTGGTCTAGTCGTATGTGTTGCTTCAGTACAATGGAAAGAATTCTTTTATCTATCACAGCATGAGGAAAATATTTTTTGAGAATATACAATTTATTTTCTTCTGGCCCTGTGTTTACTTCCCTTCTATAACGCAGTCTAGCATCATGGTTAACAGTCAAGTTCTGGAGTAAGAGCGTCTGGGTTTAGACACTACTGCCACCACTTACCAGCTCTATGAACTTGGGCAAATTTACTTCACTTCCCTGTGCCTCAGTTTTCTCAAAATGAGATTGTTAATACAGTCCCCATCCCACAGAGTTGAGAGGATTCAACAAGTTAAGTCATGTGAGCAAGCAGAGTGCATGCATATAGTAAGCACCCAGTAAGTATTAGTTATTTCTAATTGGTTGTCTGAGTGTAGTTGCCCACTAGGAAGGAGAATGTCAGTTCTTTTGCCAAGAATATCTCTAATCATAAATTTACAAATAAGCATTTTAGATACCTGTTCTGTGGCTGATTAAGTAGCATAATTAACCAAAGCTGTTAGTTCCTGATGACATTCATTCAACAATACCACAAGTGTTACATATACAGTAGTTGAGGATATGAGATTTGTGCTTGTAGTCTATTTGGGGAAATGGTCATGTTAATAAATAATGATAAATCAACTTCAGAGTCGGGGCATCACAGAGGAAGTGTTCAACTTGCCCTGGACAGGTCGGGGAGATTACATCCTGGAGTAAATATCTGAATGGACCTTAAAAAAGAAAGGGGTGTGGGAAGGCATTTCTGGCAGAGGTAAGAGAAGAGATAAGAGAAAATCTGGTGTCTTCAAGGACCATGTAGGTTGTGCAATATATCTTTATCTTTAATCTTTTATCCTAAAGGCAATAGGGAGTCCTTAGAGAGTTTTATTTTGTTTTAAAATCTACCTTTTTTTAAAAAAAAAAAAAAAAAAGTAATATGAAAAAAAAATCAACATATTACAGAGATACATGGAAAGTGAAGATTTCCAATACTTTCCTCCCTCATCCCCTGAGATAATTACTACTACAAAGAGTTTGAAGTATATTTCTCTATATTTCTTTCTAGGCACATAATAACAAATATATGGTAATTATTATTATAATAGGAGAAGACTCTCTTGCGTGTGCATTTTATATATTTAAAAATAGGGGGCTTCCCTGGTGGCGCAGTGGTTGAGAGTCTGCCTGCCGATGCAGGGGACACGGGTTCGTGCCCCGGTCCGGGAAGATCCCACATGCCGCGGAGCTGCTGGGCCCGTGAGCCATGGCTGCTGAGCCTGTGCGTCCGGAGCCTGTGCTCCGCAATGGGAGAGGCCACAACAGTGAGAGGCCCGCGTACCGCAAAAA
>RJWK010070277.1:0-10949 GCA_004363435.1 Platanista minor | reverse complement strand
TTTTTTTTTTTTTTTTTTTTTTTTTTTTTTTTTTTTTTTTGCGATACACGGGCCTCTCAGTGTTGTGGCCTCTCCCATTGTGGAGCACAGGCTCCGGATGCACAGGCTCAGCGGCCATGGCTCACGGGCCCAGCCGCTCCACGGCATGTGGGATCTTCCCGGACCGGGGCACGAACCCGCGTCCCCTGCATCGGCAGGCGGACTCTCAACCACTGCGCCACCAGGGAAGCCCTGTTAGTATTTTTTACAGATTTTTTCCTGTAATTGATATCTAGTCTTATAGTGTTATTTTTGGAAAAGATATTTGATATGATTTCAGTTTTCTTAAATTTACCAAGCCTTGATTTGTGACCCAAGATATAATCTATCCAGGAGAATGTTCCATGAGCACTTGAGAAGAAAGTGTATTCTGTTGTTTTTGGATGGAATGTCCTGTAAAATTATCAATTAAGTCCATCTTGTTTAATGTATCATTTAAAGCTTGTGTTTCCTTATTTATTTTCATTTTGGATGATCTATATCCACTGGTGAAAGTGCGGTGTTAAAGTCCCCTACTATGATTGTGTTACTGTCAATTTCCCCCTTCAAGGCTGTTAGCATTTGCCTTATGTATTGAGGTGCTCCTATGTTGGTTGGATAAATATTTACAATTGTTATATCTTCTTCTTGGATTGATCCCTTTATCATTATGTAGTGTCCTTCTTTGTCTCTTGTAATAGTCTTTAAAGCCTATTTTGTATGATATGAGAATTGCTACTCCAGGTTTCTTTTGATTTCCGTTTGCATGGAATATCTTTTTCCTTCCCCTCACTTTCAGTCTGTATGTTCCCCTAGGTCTGAAGTGGGCCTCTTGTAGACAGCATATATATGGTCTTGTTTTTGTATCCATTCAGCCAGTCATTGTCTTTTGGTTGGAGCATTTAATCCATTTACATTTAAGGTAATTATCAATACGTATGTTCCTACTACCATTTTCTTGTTTTGGGTTTGTTAATGTAAGTCTTTTCCTTCTCTTGTATTTCCTGCCTAGAGAAGTTCCGTTAGCGTTTGTTGTAAAGCTGGTTTGGTGGTGCTGAGTTCTCTCAGCTTTTGCTTGCCTGTAAAGGTTTTAATTTCTCCGTCGAATCTGAATGAGATCCTTGCTGGGTAGAGAAATCTTGGTTCTAGTTTCTTCTCTTTCATCACTTTAAATATATCCTGCCACTCCCTTCTGGCTTGCAGTTTCTGCTGAAAGATCAGCTGTTAACCTTATGGGGATTCCCTTGTATGTTATTTGTTGTTTTTTTTTCTCTTGCTGCTTTCAATATTTTGTGTGTTTTTTTTTTTATTTATTTTTTTTTTTTGCGGTACGCGGGCCTCTCACTGTTGTGGCCTCTCCTGTTGCGGAGCACAGGCTCTGGACGCACAGGCTCAGCGGCCATGGCTCACGGGCCCAGCCGCTCCGTGGCATGTGGGATCTTCCCGGAACGGGGCACGAACCCGCGTCCCCTGCATCGGCAGGCGGACTCTCAACCACTGCGCCACCAGGGAAGCCCTGTGTTTAATTTTTGATAGTTTGATTAATGTGTGTCTTGGCATGTTTCTCCTTGGATTTATCCTGTATGGGACTCTGTGTGCTTCCTGGATTTGACTATTTCCTTTCCCATATTAGGGAAGTTTTCAACTATAATCTCTTCAAATATTTTCTCAGTCCCTTTCTTTTTCTCTTCTTCTGGGACCCCTATAATTCGAATGTTGGTGCGTTTAATGTTGTCCCAGAGGTCTCTGAGACTGTCCTCAATTCTTTTCATTCTTTTTCCTTTATTCTGCTCTGCAGTAGTTATTTCCACTATTTTATCTTCCAGGTCACTTATCCGTTGTTCTGTCTCAGTTATTCTGCTGCTGATTCCTTCTAGAGAATTTTTAATTTCATTTATTGTATTGTTTATCATTGTTTGTTCGCTCTTTAGTTCTTCTAGGTCCTTGTTAAACGTTTCTTGTATTTTCTCAATTCTATTTCCAAGATTTTGGATCATCTTTACTATCATTACTCTGAATTCTTTTTCAAGTAGACTGCCTATTTCCTCTTCATCTGTTTGGTCTGGTGGGCTTTAACCTTGCTCCCTCATCTGCTTTGTGTATCTCTGTCTTCTTATTTTGCTTAACTTACTGTGTTTGAGGTCCCCTTTTCACAGGCTGCAGGTCTGTAGTTCCCATTGTTTTTGGTGTCTGCCCCCAGTGGCTAAGGTTGGTTCAGTGGGTTGTGTAGGCTTCCTGGTGGAGGGGACTAGTGCCTGTGTTATGGTGGATGGCTGAATCTTGTCTTTCTGGTGGGCAGGACCACGTCTGGCGGTGTGTTTTGGCGTGTCTGTGACCTTATTATGATTTTAGGCAGCCTCTCTGCTAATGGGTGGGGTTTTGTTCCTGTCTTGCTAGTTCTTTGGCATAGGGTGTCCAGCACTCTAGTTTGCTGGTCACTGAGTGGAGCTGGGTCTTAGCAGTGAGATGGAGATCTCTGGGAGAGCTTTCACCATTTGATATTACATGGAGACAGGAGGTCTCTGGTAGACCAAGGTCCTGAACTCGGCTCTCCCACCTCAGACACACAGGCCTGACACCTGGCCGGAGCACCAAGACCCTGTCAGCCACACGGCTGCTAGTGTTGGAGAGTCTCCTGGAGAGGCGAGGGGTGGCTGTGGCTCACTGCGGGGACAAGGACACTGGCAGCAGAAGTTCTGGGAAGTACTCCTTGGCATGAGCCCTCCCGGAATCCGCAATTAGACCCACCAAAGAGTCTCTAGGCCCTAACTTTCTTAAATACATGTAAAATCTTATACACTGAAAACTACAAAAGGTTATCTAGAAATTTAATAATTTAGAAATTATTTACAGATTTAAAGAACTAAATAAATTCAGAAATATGCCATGCTCATGGATATATTTAAGATGTCAATTCTCCTCCAAATTAATCTACAGATTTAATGCAATTCCAATAAAACTCCCAATGGCTTATCTGTATATTGATACATTTACATGTTGATTCTATGTATAAATGCAAAGGACTTGAATAGACAAAGCAATTTTTTTTAAGAACAGAGTTGGATGACTTACAGTAACTTGCTTTATAAGTCTGTAATTATTTCAAAGTTAAAGTTAAAATAAAAATGATTTCAGCTGTAAAAAGAAACGAAATGGGATCATTTGTAGACACGTGGATGGACCTGGAGACTGTCATACAGAGTGAAGCAAGTCAGAAAGAAAAAATATTGTACATTAACACATATATGTGGTATCTAGAGCAATGGTACAGATGAACCTGTTTGCAAGGCAGAAATAGAGACACATATGGAGAGAACAAACATATGGACATGAAGGGGGGAAAGGAGGGTGGAATGCATTGCAAGACTGGGATTGATATACATATAATAATATGTATAAAGTAGATAACTAATGAGAACCTGCTGTATAGCACAGGGAATTCCACCTCACTGTACAGTAGAAACTAATACAACATTGTAAAACAAATATACCCCAATTTTTTTAAATTTAAAAATAAATAAAAATGATTTCAAGATACAGTATATTTTTATCTGTAAATTATACGTTAGCAAATTTAGTTTTTTTTAATTTCATTTACAAAAGCACAAGAAATTTTAAATGTACAGGGATAACAAAATATGCATTAGGACCTGTACTTGAAAACTACAAAACACTGCTGAAAAGAAAGAAGAGCTAAATAAACTGAAAGACACATCATATATATGAATTGGAAAACACTAGTATTTAGATAGAAATTCTCCCCAAACTCATCTATAGATCCAACACAATCCCAATCACAAACCCAGGAAGATTTTTTATAAAAAATGACAAGGTGCTTCTAAGAAATTCCATGAAAATGCAAAAGATCTGGAATAGCAAAAACAACTTTGAAAAAAAATTACTTAGAATATCTGATTTAATATAAAACTAAAGTAATTAAGACAGTGAGGTTTTGACTTAAGAAAAGGTATACAGATCCTTGGAAAAGACTGAGTCCCATAATAAATTCAAACATACAGATCAACTGATTTTCAACAAAAATACCAAGGTAAATCAATCAGAAAGAACAATCTTTTCAATAAATGTTGCTGATACAAGTAGATATTCATATGCAAAAATTATTTATTTTGACTCTTAAATAACACTATACACAAAAACTAACTTGAAATGGATAATAAACCTAGTCATAAAAGCTAAGGCTAGGGACTTCCCTGGTGGTCCAGTGGTAAAGAATCCGCTTTCCAATGCAGGGTATGCGGATTTGATCCTTGGTGAGGGAATTAAGATCCCAATGGGGCAACTAAGCCAATGTCCCGCAACTACTTAGCTCCCGCACCTCAATGAGAAAGCCCGTGTACTGCAAACTACAGAGCCCAGGCGCCCTGGAGCCTGAGAGCCACAACTAGAGAGAGAAAACTCGCGCACCACAACAAAGAGCCCCCGCTGCAACAAAAGATCTTTCACGTTTCAATGAAGACCCCGCGTGCTGCAGCTAAGACCTGACACAGCCAAAAGAGAAAAGAAAATAAATTTTAAAATAACAAAGAAACGAAATAAAATAAATACTAAAAGATAAAGCTAAAACTATTAAGTTTCTAGGAATAAACACATGAACATATTCTTGATCTTGCAATAGGTCTTCTAGTCAAAATACAATGAATACAGCCCACAAAAATATAATAATTAAAAAATGGAAGGCTTCCCTGGCAGCGCAGTGGTTGAGAGTACGCCTGCCGACGCAGGGGACACGGGTTTGTGCCCCAGTCCGGGAAGATCCCACATGCTGCGGAGCAGCTGGGCCCGTGAGCCATGGCCGCTGAGACTGCGTGTCCGGAGGCTGTGCTCCGCAACAGGAGAGGCCACAACAGTGAGAGGCCCGCGTACGGCAAAAGAAAAAAAAAAAAAAGGACACCACTGAGATAATTAAAAGGTCAGCCACAGAATACATGGATGGATGAATGAATGAATGGGTGGGTGGATGGACAGATATGGAAAGAGCTACATAGATACAGATGGATGGAGACAGAGATATCCACATCTATTTCTAATGATCTATAAAACAGAAGATTTGTATCCAGAATATGTAAAAAACCCTTACAACTTAATAATAGAAAAGAAAAACCGAAAAATTTTTAAAAGGGGCAAAGATCTGAACAGACAATTTACAAAAGAACATTTTAAGAATGGCCAATATGGGCTTCCCTGGTGGCACACTGGTTAAGAATCTGCCTGCCAATGGAGGGGATGTGGGTTCAAGCCCCAGCCCGGGAAGATCCCACCTGCTGCAGAGCAACTAAGCTCGTGCACCACAACTACTGAGCGTGAGCTCTAGAGCCCACAAGCCACAACTACTGAATCCTGCCCGCCTACAGCCTATGTTCTGCAACAAAAGAAGTCACAACAATAAGACCGCGCACAGCAATGAAGCGCAGCCCCCGCTCACTGCAACTAGAGGAAGCCTGCACACAGCAACGAAGACCCGACACAGCCAAAAAAAAAAAATTTATATAAAAAAAAGAATGGCTAATACACACACTGAAAAGATATTCAAAATCATTAGTCAGCAGGGAAATGCAAATTAAAACCACAATGAGTTGCCACTATCATTCCCATTTTTAAAAAAAAGTAGAATTCAAAAGACAAAGACCACTTAAATGAAATGAACAAATTACTTGAAAAACACAATTTACCAAATCTGACACAAGATTAAATATAAAATATAAATAATCCTGCATCTATTTGAAAATTTGAATTCATAATTTACAAACTCACACCAAGAAATCTCCAAGCCAAGATGGTTTTATTGGTGAATCCTATAAAACATTTCATAAAGCTATAACTCCAATCGTACACAAAGTCTGTTAGAAAAGTCCCCAATGAAATATTAGCAAATTGATTCCAGTAATTTTTAAATACTAATATTCTTCACCCATTCCTCAATGTAAAATGGGAATAATAGTTTTTTAAAATGTAATAAAACCTTAGCAAATGTGACAGAAACCTACAATAATTATCCCTAAATGATAAAATATGAAAACTACTTAACTGGACTCAAAAATTACTCAAAAGTGACAACTACCTAGATTATCACTTACAATAAAATCCTATGAGGTTTGGCAAAAACATTAAATACATAATTTGAGGGCTTCCCTGGTGGCGCAGTGGTTGAGAGTCTGCCTGCCGATGCAGGGAACACGGGTTCAGGCCCTGGTCCAAGAAGATCCCACATGCCACGGAGCGGCTGGGCCCATGAGCCATGGCCGCTGAGCCTGCGCGTCCGGAGCCTGTGCTCCGCAACAGGAGAGGCCACAACAGTGAGAGGCCCGTGTACAACAACAAAAAAAAATTAAAAAAAAAAAAAAACCACATAATTTGAGTAGTCATTGGGATAAAGAAATAAAATATTTTTAGTTGATACAGTTTTATGACTGGAAAACTAGACTCAAATTTTAAAAGACTATTAGATTTAATAAGGAAATTAAGTAAAATAATAGACTGTTCTTGTAATAAGAACGTAGAAAATGAAAAAAAACCCCTCCATTTGCAAAGTTCAAAACATACGAGAAAAGCACAATTCATATTACTTGTAAGCAACTATAAAATTTAAGTGAATGGCTTAAACAAAACTCTGTATAAGATATAGTCTGCTCCTGAATAGAAAAATATAGTAAACTACTGATTCTCCCTAAAAAGTAACATATAAAGGTATGCATTTTCAGTTAGAATTCCAACAGACTATTGTTGGACCTTCAATACAATCACATTAAAATTCAGTGGATGAACAGCCTAAAGAAAAGCTTTAAAATAACAGAAATTAAAATTAAGACATTGGCTTGACATAGCAGATAAATGTCTATACCTCAAAGCCAAAAAATATTTCTTATAATAATATATACTAATAATAAAATCAATGACAATATTATAGAATTAAATATTAATACTTACTGTAAATATTAACATGTAAATATATAAATACAGAATTTAATAAAAATACAGAAAAAGATTCCCTTATATATAGAACCTAAATATACCTCATAGTGCCAATTCAGTTCACTGATAAAAATATTAACTATTAAGAGAAAAAGATAAAGTTTTAACATGTCAGCACAATCAGCTACTCATCTGAAGAAAGTGTACCCCAATCTTATTTATCCTAAATCCAAAAATAAATATCAAACTAAGTAAGACTTAAATGCTAAAATATAATATAAATCTTCCAAGATAATCCTTTATAGATTATAACATTTTATTGAAAAGCATCAAAGATTTAAATAAATGAAAAGACACACAAAGTTCATAGACAGAACTCACTATCATA
Organism: Platanista minor; assembly: GCA_004363435.1. Classification (NCBI taxonomy): domain Eukaryota; kingdom Metazoa; phylum Chordata; class Mammalia; order Artiodactyla; family Platanistidae; genus Platanista; species Platanista minor. Next base: position 3,613 of record RJWK010070277.1, on the reverse strand, counting down.
AACATGCCAATTCTCTCTCAGTTATCTATAGACTCATATTTAGGAAATAATACGAAAGATCTTTCTGACCTCAACCTAGGAAAAGTTTACCTAAATAAAATTTAAAAAAGAAAAGAAAATCAAACCATAAAGGAAAAGACTGATACATTATCATTCAAATAAATTAAAATTAATTTCTGCTTATGCAAAGACTTATAAAGATAAGTCATGAGTTAGGAAAATTTATTTTCAATATCTATAACTGACAAGTTTATTCTTCAGGATATTTAGAGAACTACAATGCAGTTAAGAAAAGACCAACAACCCAATAGCAAGTGGGCAACAGATTCTGCAAAAGACGAATCAGAAATGGCCAAAACACATGAAAAAATGTTCAACTAAATTATTAATCAGGAAAACGTAAATTTTAAAAAATGAATTCCATGTTATACCTGCTATAATTACAAAGTTTAAAAGTCTGATAATATCAAGTGTTGGCCAAATGCATAGTGATGAAAACTCTAAACAATGGTAGAATTATAAATGGATGAAACTACTGAAGAAAATGAGTTTTGCATTTCTAGTAAGTTGAGAATGTACACATCCAATGCCTGAGCAATCCACCTTCCATATACACCCTAGAGCAGGGGTAGGTAAATTGTGTCTGCATGTTAAATCCAGAAGCCACCTGTGTTGTATTTGTATAACCCATGAGCTAAGAATGGTTTTCACATTTTTAAGTGGTTAAAAAAAAAAAACAACAAAAGAAAGATATTTCTTGACACGTGAAAATTACACTAAATTCAAAATTCAGTGCCGATAAAGTTTCATTGGAAACAAACATACTAATCCCTTCTTGTATTGTCTATGACTGTTTTCATGCTAAAAAGTCAGAGCTGAATGCTACAACAGAGAAAGCATACCTATAAAGCCTAAAATATTTACTATCTGGTCTTTTAGAGAACAAGTTTGACAATTCCTGTCCTAAAGAAATATATTCTAAACTTGTTTATGATAGACTCACCACAAGAAATAGATTTCACATTGAACTCCATACATGGTACTGTCTTGTATGAATTAGAAAACATGCAAGGATATTCATAGAGGAAAGATTTGTAATGGAAAAACTAGAAACATCAAGAAATATTGGATTGGCCAAAAGGTTCACTCATTTTTTTCTGTAGGATGGCTCTAGTAGCATTTAGCTGTCTTTAAACTTCATTGAAAACAATTTTGTTAGGTTGTATTGTGACAGCTGTCTTATCAGCGAGTACTTACAAAAAAATCATCAAAATTGGTGAACTTCTGTGTAGCCATTTTAATACTGAAGATGGAAGAAAGAAAGCAACATTTTCGGCATATTATGCTTTATTATTTCAAGAAAGGTAAAAACGCAACTGAAACGCAAAAGAAAAAGATTTGTGCATTATATGGAGAAGGTGCTGTGACTGACTGAACATGTCAAAAGTGGTTTGCAAAGTTTCATGCTGAAGATTTGTTGCTGGACAATGCTCCACAGTCAAGTAGGCCAGTTGAAGTTGACAGTGATCAAATCAAAACATTAAGTGAGAACAGTCAATGCTGTACCACATGGGAGATAGCCAACATACTCAAAATAAACACATCAAATGTTGAAAATCATTTACACCAGCTTGGATATGTTAATCGCTTTGATGTTTGGGTTCCACGTAAATCAAGTGAAAAAAACCTTCTTGACTGTATTTCTGCGTGCGATTCTCTACTTAAATGTAAGGAAAACATTCATTTTTAAAACAAACTGTGACAGGCGATGAAAAATGGATACTGTACAATAGTGTGGAATGGAAGAGACTGTGGGGCAAGCGAAATGAACCACCACCAACCACACCAAATGCCGGTCTTCATCCAAAGAAGGTGATGTTGTGTATATGGTGGGACTGGAAGGGAGTCCTCTATTATGAGCTCCTTCTGGAAAACCAAACAATTAATTCCAACAAGTACTGTTCCCAATTAGACCAACTGAAAGCAGCATTCAACTAAAAGCATCCAGAATTAGTCAACAGAAAATGCATAATCTTCCATCAGGATACTATAAGACTGCATGTTTCTTTGATGGTCAGGAAAAAACTGTTACAGCTTGGCCAGGAAGTTCTGATTCATCTGCCGTATTCACCAGACATTACACCTTCGAATTTCCATTTATTTCGGTCTTTTCAAAATTCTCTTAATGGAAAAAATTTCAATTCCCTGGAAGACTGTTAAAAGGCACCTGGAACAGTTCTTTGCTCAAAAAGATAAAAAGTTTTGGGAAGATGGAATTATGCAGTTGCCTGAAAAATGGTAGAAATGGAACAAAAGGGTGAATACGTTGCTCAATAAAGTTCTTGGTGAAAATGAAAAAATGTGCCTTTTATTTTTACTTAAAAACCAAAGGAACTTTTTGGCCAACCCAATATATATACACTAAAATAGATTTTGAAATTTTGATATATTTTAAACATAAGACATAAAAGTATAAAACTCCTAAAAGAAAACATAGGGGAAAACCTTCATGACACTGGATTAGGCAATGATTTCTTGGATATGACACCAAAAACACAGGCAACAAAAGCAAAAATAAATAAATGGGACTACATACCTCAAATTTTTAAAACTTCTGGATGTCAAAAGAAACCACCAACAGAGTGAAAAGGTAACACATGGAATGGAAGCAAGTATTTGCCAATCATACATCTGACGAGGGTAATATCCAGAATATATAAAGAACTCTTACAAATCAACAATAAGAAAAAAAACGAATAACCCAATTCAAAACTGGCGAAAGGACTTGGAAAAAGACATTTCTCCAAGAAGACAAATGGCCAACAAGCATATCAAAAGATGCTCAACATTACTAATCATTAGAGAACTGCTAATCAAAACTACAATGAGATATCACCTCACACCCATTAGGATGGTTATGATCAAAAACACAGAAAGTGACAAGTGTTGACGAGGATGTGTAGAAACTGGAATCCCTGTGTTAGTGTGAATGTAAAATGGTGCCACCGCTCCTGAAAACAGTATGGCAAGTCCTCAAAAAAAATAAAAACAGAATTACCATATGAACAAGCAATCCCATTTCTGGGTATATATCCAAGACAAATGAAAGCAGAATCATGAAGAGATATTTGCTCGCCATGTTCAGTGCAGCATCATTCACAAAAACCAAGAGGCAGAAGCAATCCAAATGCCCATCAACAGGTGAATGGATAAACAAAATGTGGTACTACCCATACAGTGGAATATTATTCAGCCTTAAAAAGGAAGGACATCCCAATACATGTTACAACATGTGTAAACCTTAAGAGGGGAGGGAAATTTTTGTTCAATAGATATAGAAATTTCAGTTTTGCAAGATAAAATAGTTCTACAGATTTGTTGCATAAAAACATGAATATACTTAATATTATGGAACTATACACTTAAAAATGATTAAGATGGTAAATTTTTACATTATGTGTTTTTTTTACCACAATTTAAAATGAATAAATGAAAATTATGGGCTTCCCTGGTGGCGCAGTCGTTGAGAATCTGCCTGCTAATGCAGGAGACATGGGTTCGAGCCCTGGTCTGGGAGGATCCCACATGCCACGGAGCAACTAGGCCCATGAGC
>RJWK010070276.1:0-10957 GCA_004363435.1 Platanista minor | reverse complement strand
TCACCTTATCTTTGATAAAGGAGGCAGGAATGTACAGTGGAGAAAGGACAGCCTCTTCAATAAGTGGTGCTGGGAAAACTGGACAGGTACATGTAAAAGTATGAGACTAGAACACTCCCTAACACCATACACAAAAATAAGCTCAAAATGGATTAAAGACCTAAATGTAAGGCCAGAAACTATCAAAGTCTTAGAGGAACACATAGGCAGAACACTCTATGACATAAATCGCACCAAGATTCTTTTTGACCCACCTCCTAGCAAAATGGAAATAAAAACAAAAATAAACAAATGGGACCTAATGAAACTTCAAAGCTTTTGCACAGCCAAGGAAACCATAAACAAGACCAAAAGACAACCCTCAGAATGGGAGAAAATATTTGCAAATGAAGCAACTGACAAAGCATTAATCTCCAAAATTTACAAGCAGCTCATGCAGCTCAATAACAAAAAAACAAACAACCCGATCCAAAAGTGGGCAGAAGACCTAAAAAGACATTTCTCCAAAGAAGATATACAGACTGCCAACAAACACATGAAAGAATGCTCAACATCACTAATCATTAGAGAAATGCAAATCACAACTACAATGAGATATCATCTCACACCGGTCAGAATGGCCATCACCAAAAAAATCTAGAAACAATAAATGCTGGAGAGGGTGTGGAGAAAAGCGAACATTCTTGCACTGCTGGTGGGAATGTGAATTGGTACAGCCACTGTGGAGAACAGTATGGAGGTTCCTTAAAAAACTAAAAATAGAACTACCATACGACCCAGCAATCCTACTACTGGGCATATACCCTGAGAAAACCATAATTCAAAAAGAGTCATGTACCACAATGTTCATTGCAGCTCTGTTTACAACAGCCAGGAAATGGAAGCAACCTAAGTGTCCATCAACAGATGAATGGATAAAGAAGATGTGGCACATATATACAATGGAATATTACTCAGCCATAAAAGAAACGAAATTGAGTTATTTGTAGTGAGGTGGGTGGACCTAGAGTCTGTCACACAGAGTGAAGTAATTCAGAAAGAGTAAAACAAATACCGTATGCTAGCACAGATATATGGAATCGAAAAAAAATGGTTCTGAAGAACCTAGGGGCAGGACAGGAATAAAGATGCAGACATAGAGAATGGACTCGAGGACACAGGGATGGGGAAGTGCAAGTTGGGGTGAAGTGAGAGAGGGGCATGGACTTTTATATACTACCAAATATAAAATAGCTAGTGGGAAGCAGCTGCATAGCACAGGGAGATCAGGTTGGAGCTTTGTGACCACCTAGAGGGGTGAGATAGGGAGGGCGGGAGGGAGAGGCAAGAGGGAAGAGATATGGAGACATATGTATATGTATAGCTGATTCACTTTGTTATAAAGCAGAAACTAACATACCATTGTAAAGCAATTATACTCCAATAAAGATGTTTAAAAAAAAGGACTTTGCTGAAAGCTTTCAGGGAGTTCAAGGTTTTAAACGCATGAGCCACCCATCTCCTTGCATGGCCCTGCAATAAACCTTTCTCTGCTGCAAACTCTGAAAAAAAAAAAAAAAAAAAAAAAATATATATATATATATATATATATATATATATATACACACACATATATATTTATAAGGCAAATTTGAATCAAAGCCAACAAGAATATACTTTATAAAATTAGAAGTATTTTTCTATCCTATGCAACTACTAGTACTGACATTTCTAAATGTTCAGGTAAATTTAATTGAGGAAAATACATAAATCCTAATAGTACAATTTTGGCAAATAGATACACCTGCACAACACATACCTTTATGATGATATAAAACATTTCCATCACCCTAGAAAGTTCTCTGTCTGTTTCTAGTTAATCTTCCTTCATAGAGACAATTATCATTCTTTTTTTTTAACCTGCATTAGTTTTGTTCTAGAACGTCCTATAAATGGAATTATATATGAGGTATTCTTTTCATTTTGGTTCTTTTGCTCAGCATTATGTTTGTGATAGTCATTCATGTTGTTGCATGGATCAGTAGTTCACTCATTTTTATTGATGAGCAGTATTCCATTGTATAACTATACCAACGTTTGTTTATTCATTCTCCTGTTGATAAATATGTGAGTTGTCTCTGGTTTGAGGATATTGTGAATAGAGCTGCTATGAACACTCTAAAAAAGTCTTCATGTGTATATAAATTTGTATTTCTTCTAGATACATAACCACAGTAGAATTACTGGGCCAAAGGGTAGGTTTATGCAACTTTATTTTTTTTAATTGCAAAACCCTTTTCCAAAGTACTTATAACATATAATATTCCTATCAGCAATGTATGAGAGTTCAGCGACTCCAATTCTCACCAATATTTGGTGATGACATTAGTTTTAAATTGCGATCCTAGTGGGTGTGTAGTAGTATCACATTGTGGTTGTAAATGCATTTCCCTGAAGACTAAAAATATTGAACATAATTTACTGCGTTCACCAGCCATTCATACATGTACCTTTGTAAAGTGTCCATTGAAGTATTTTGCCCATGTTTATTAAGATTTGTATTTTCCTTATTGAGTATAAAGTTCTTTCTATGATACTTATTCAAGTCTGCTGTCAGATAAGTTTTACAAATATTTTCATCCCATAACTGGCTTGCATACTCATGTACTTAATTATGTCTTCTGATGAGCAGTCTAATTTATCAGTTTTTATGGATATTATTTTCTACATCTTATAAAGAAATATTGGCCAACTACAGTCTTAGTTCAGGCTGCTATAACAAAATACCATAGACTGGGTAGCTTATAAACAACATAAATATATTTCTCACAGTTCTGTAATCTGGGAACTCCAAAATTAAGGTATCAGAAGATTCAGTGTCTGGTAAGGTCCTGCTTCCTCTTTCACAAGCAGCCATCTCTTGCTGTGTCCTTACATGGTAGAAAGGGAGAATTCTGGTCTCTTCAGTCCCTTAGAAAGGCATTAATTCCGTTTATGAGGGCTCCACCCTCATGACCTAATCACTTCCCAAAGGCCCCATCTCCTAATATCATCACATTGGGAGTTATGCTTTAATATACGAATTTTGGGAGGACTCAAACATCCAGTCTATCACAACCACAAACTTGAAAAACATTATTCCATATTTTCTTCTAGTAGTGTTGGAGTTTTAGTTGTTACTTTATGTCTGTGATCCATTATGTATTAATTTTTGTTTCTCATGTGAAGTAGAAGTAGAGAAGTATTTTTTTTTCCATATGGAAATCAAGTTGTTCCAACACCATTTGTTAATAAGACTCTCCACTCCCCCATTTAATTGCTTTGTTATCTTGAAAAAATCATTTACTATAGAAACACGAGCCTATTTCTGGACTTTATTCTGTTCTCTGTATTTCTCTATCCTAATGCTAAAATCTCCTCATGCTAAAATTTTACCATCTTGATTACTGTATTTTTATAGGAAGTCTAGAGTCAAGTAGAACTGTTCTTTTTCAAGATTTTTCAAAATTGGATTACTCTAGATTCTTTGCTTTTACATATAAATTTTAGAGTGTTTGTCAATTCCTATGATATAAAAGCATGCTAAGATGAAGATTAAAATTAATTTGAATCTATAGAAGATGTGGTAGATAGATGTATAGATATATATATCAACATGGATGAACCTAGAGACTATTACGCTTAGTGAAATAAGTCAGAGAAAGACGAATACTCTATGATATCATCTATATGTGGAATCTAAAAAAGAATACAAGTGAATGTATATGCAAAACAGAAAAATACTCACAGATGTAGAAAACAAACTTGTGGTTACCAAAGGAGAGAGGGAAGAGGGGCGGGGACAAATTAGGGGTATGGGATTAACAGATACAAACTACTATGTATAAAATAGAGAAGCAACAAGGATCTATTGTATAGCACAGAAAATTATAACCATTTTCTTGTAATAACTTAGAGTATAATCTACAAAAATACTGAATCACTATGCTATTAACCTGAAAATAATAAATATAAATCAGCTATACTTCAATAAAAAATTAAATTACATTAAAAATTTTTTAAATAAAGTAATGAAAGCTACAAGCATGGAGAAATAAGAATCATTAGAGAGTTTTCTAAGATTCACTATGAATAGAACTGGTTAACATAGATGGGGAAAAGTATTATGGAACTTAAAATGTGAAAGAAAAATAAGCAATTAGATGGAAATTAATATGTCTAGAAGTGTATTACAGTGTCCAAATACATTATAAATCTGGTCATCATCTCAACTTCATTACCAAAATGATGTTTTTAACTGCTCAGTCTCCTGGGGAAGTTACTTTCCATGATATTGTACCTCCAATTACATAATAAAAATAGGGTTCCAATTACTGAAATACTCTTTATAGTAAAATTTCTGGTATTATTCTATAACCAAAGGTCAGTAGGTTCACCTTCTTATAAGTCAAAGCATTTTTATTTATAGGAGAGAATTTCTACTCTATGCCACTTAAACAGGAAATGCCAATATTTTATTGTGAAAATTTTAACACAATATAGCTTCAACACAAGCTTAATTTGGCATATCCAAAGAAAAAACATCTTCAAGATGCTCCAAGTGTGAAGCCCACTCCAGTTGTAAATGACTCATTTTCATGGATGTGATTAACATACTGCCAGTGCACTTAGCTCTAGAGTAGGATATTCAGCTAGTTCAAATGTACATTCAAAATAATGTATCCTGGGCTTCCCTGGTGGCGCAGTGGTTGAGAGTCCGCCTGCCGATGCAGGGAACACGGGTTCGCGCCCTGGTCCAGGAAGATCCCACGTGCCGCGGAGTGGCTAGGCCTGTGAGCCATGGCCATTGTGCCTGCACGTCCGGAGCCTGTGTTCCGCAATGGGAGAGGCCACAACAGTAAGAGGCCCGTGTACCACCAAAAAAAAAAAAAAAAAAAAATCTATTCGTAGAGTATCAAGTTCTTTTTGTATTTGCATTCCAGATAATCTCTCTATTTGAGTAAAAACTATGAATTCTTTATTCAGCCATGGTTTATATGTTGTCTGACAATTATTTTTATTTCTCTTCAAATCAATAAACATCTACCAGTAAAATAAAAGCAGATTATAGGCAGAATCTCAATTAACTGATCAGGTACAGAAAATTCATTTGCATTAAGTATGTTAATTTTCCTTAATGTTTCCGGTTTATGACTAACTGCCTGCCATTCAACTAACATAAATGTATTTATCTAAAAGATCAGAGAAGTTATCTACCTTCATAAGCATTTAGAAGAGGAAAAATCTTTCTACTTGTTTCAAAGTGAGATATAAATACATTTTAAAAATAATTTTAAACAAATTTATTCCTCTGAAATTTGATTTTGAAAAAAATACACAGGTGAAAATTACATATAGAGAATACATAACTCATAACTGTGGAAGAACAATGACTACATCTAGATACATAATTAGGTCACTGTTTTGAAAATGCAATTGCACACTCAAACAGACATTCACAAACCTCCACCATTTTTCCTCCCACTCCAACCTTTCAACATCTTCCTGTGTTTTTCATGTCAATTTTAAATCCCATATCATTTTTCCCTCTGTTAAGAACAATTTGTTGAATGGTTTCATTTCTTTAACACATGCAGCTCAATCATGTTTTCCTGTTAATGTATATAAGAATGAGGCTGATTTGTGCAGATTATCTGACCCTTCATTTTCTACTTGTGTGACCTTTGCAAGTCAATGGCATCAAGGAAATTCTTGTTCTCCAGCTGTACCATCTATCACGATTAGAAAAGTATAATAGATGAAAGATATTTGAAATATATTACAGTGGATTCTACCCAATGCAATTCTGTTACATTTTAACAGTCCTTATTGAACTTTTAGGGCTCTCTCTTACTCTTTTGAGGTATTCTTACACCAAAAAAGGAAAGGAAGAATAGACACTATTTTTGAATTTATATTTTAATATTACACCAGAATTGTGTCTTAATTCCAAGTAGAGACAAAGATTTAAAAATTTAATTATTAGCATACAACCTTTAAATAAAAGTAAAATTCTGTTTTTTTCTCTCAGCTTCCTGATAGGAGGTTCAGGTTCAAACAGCTTCTGGCTAGCACCCGTAAATGCTGCTCTTCTCAGCTTATCACTAAAACCACTGAAGACACCTTTTAAAACCAAACTGATAGACAACGAATTCCATAATATAGAAGGAATAGATAGATCCAGATCCTAACTTTGAAAACCCTAAAGGGAATTTAGTAATACCGTGTGGCATATCCAATTTTCACTTCTGATCACCAGGCTTATCGACATAGAAAACTAAGAATACATCCTTCTTTTCTTTATGAGAAGAGAGGCACCCAGAGTTCTCAGCTTTGGGAATTATTCTGTGAGGCAAATATTTTTTCTCTCACCATTCTACCATCTTTAAGAGAAAAAAAAAAAAAAAGAACAGAAAGTAAGGAGGAGAGGTCTGCAGTACATGTTCTAAAAAGATTAGTCTGCATAGGTAAAACCTTTGGTGGATGAGGTGGAAAGGACAGGTGAATGGGGCACAGAAGAATAACCCTGATTTGGGGGGAATTACAGATGCCATGTAAAATTTCTCCTTAGAGTAACAAAGAATCAGGCTATGGGAGTTGAAAGAAGACAAAATTACAAATGAGGGGAGGTATCTTAAATAAAAACAGTCATAGAATGCTAATTGAAACAGAAACAATGTCCATTAAACTATAAACTTAACATTGAAGTTTGCATCACCATCACTGTAGAAAATGTAGAAAAGGAGCTGGAACAAGGAAAATCCACTCAATCTGTGTATTCTTGTGGCATTACTTAAAATCAAATAGAAAAAAAAAACTATTTAATCATATAACAAGGGAAAGAGAACTGTGTTCTGAAACTTCAGAGCAAACTCCTGAAAATGTTCTTACTGCAGAATCCAAAAGAAAATTTCAGAAAACAATTTGTCATGTTCATTTTGAACAAAGAAATATGGCCTCTATGAAAAGGAAACTGGATGAAATCAAGAGGGTCCCAGGCAGATTAAAAAGGCAAAAGTGTAACATGAAAAGAGAAAGGATTACTTAAAAAAAGAAAGATTACATAGAAATTAAAAACAGAGTAGAAGAATTAATTGATACTGAAGGTGGTGGTTTTAAGCATTATTTAACTGTTCTATAAGATCTCATAGGTATAAAGAAAAAGGAAAATATGATAGAGAAGGGGTGAAAAAATAAACAGTAGCATTAACATACAGTTAACCAGTGTTTTCTGGAGGAGAGCCCGGAGAAATGTAACAGAAACAATAATCAAAAATATACTTAGGGGGGCTTCCCTGGTGGCGCAGTGGTTGAGAGTCCGCCTGCCGATGCAGGGGACACGGGTTCGTGCCCCGGTCCAGGAAGATCCCACATACCGCGGAATGGCTGGGCCTGTGAGCAATGGCTGCTGAGCCTGCGCGTCCGGAGCTTGTACTCCACAGCACACAGCAGGAGAGGCCACAACAGTGAGAGGCCCACGTACAGCAAAACAAAACAAAAAAAAAACAAACAAAAACAAACAAACAAACAAAAATATATATATATACTTAAATCCTTTGTCAGTTGCTTCATTTACAAATATTTTCTCCCATTCTGACGGTTGTCTTTTCATCTTGCTTATAGTGTCCTTTGATGTACAAAGCTTTTAATTTTCATTAGGTCCCATTTGTTTATTTCTGTTTTTATTTCCATTTCTCTAGGAGGTGGGTCATGCAGCTCAATATCAAAAAAACAAATAACCCAATCCAAAAATGGCAGAAGACCTAAATAGACATTCCTCCAAAGAAGATATACAGATTACCAACAAACAAATGAAAGAATGCTCAACATCATTAATCATTAGAGAAATGCAAATTGAAACTACAATGAGGTATCACCTCACACTGGTCAGAATAGCCATCATCAAAAAATCTACAAACAATAAATGCTGGCAAGCATGTGGAGAAAAGGGAACCCTCTTGCACTGCTGGTGGGAATGTGAATTGGTACAGCCACTATGGAGAACAGTATGGAGGTTCCTTAAAAAACTAAAAATAGAACTATCATATGACCCAGCAATCCTACTACTGGGCATATACCCTGAGAAAACCATAATTCAAAAAGAGTCATGTACCACAATGTTCATTTGCAGCTCTATTTACAATAGCCAGGAAATGGAAGCAACCTAAGTGTCCATCGATGGATGAATGGGTAAAGAAGATGTGGCACATATATACAATGGAATATTACTCAGCCATAAAAAGAAACAAAATTGAGTCATTTGTAGGGAGGTGGATGGACCTAGAGTCTGTCATACAGAGAGAAGTAAGTCAGAAAGAGAAAAACAAATACCATACGCTAACACATATATATGGAATCTAAAAAAAAAAAAAAAAAAAGGTCATGAAGAACCTAGGAGCAGGACAGGAATAAAGACACAGACCTGTTAGAGAATGGACTTGATGACACAGGGAGGGGGAAGTGTAAGTTGGGACAAAGTGAGAGAGTGGCATGGACATATATACACTACTAAATGTAAAAGAGATAGCTAGCGGGAAGCAGCTGCATAGCACAGGGAGATCAGCTTCGTGCTCTGTGACCACCTAGAGGGATGGGAAAAGGAGTGTGGGCAGAAGGGAGATGCAAGAGGGAGGAGATATGGGGATATATGTGTATGTGTAGCTGATTCACTTTGTTATAAAGCAGAAACTAACACTCCATTGTAAAGCAATTATACTCCAATAAAGATGTTAAAATATATATATATATATATATATACACACACACATACACACACACTTAAAGAAAACTTTCCTAAACTCAGAAAGAGGAGTCTCATGGATCCAGGAAAAAGATAAATGAGTAAAGACCTACTTTAGAGTAAAGTCTCTATTTTCCACTTCTCAATTATAGTTTCCTTTTTCTTTCTCCCTATGAGATCCTATAGAGCAGTTAAAAATGTTTAAAATCACCACCTTGGTATCAATTTATTTGTCTAGTCTATTTTTAGTTTATTTGTAATCTTTCTTTTTTAATATCCTTTTATCTTTCATATCTAACTTTAGAATAAATGAGTTAAAGACCTAAACTTTACCATTTTTTAAACTAGTGAATAAAGAAGAAAATCTGTAACATTTCAAGCAAGACTAAAAATCCTTACCTACAAAAGAAATTTAAAATATACTAGTTTTGGTGACATCATCAACAAGGCTGAATAAGAGTTTTCTATCATCCTCCCCCAAAAGAACAACAATTTTTACAGTAACCCAGGAATGAGAGTGCTCCTGTGGAAGTCCAGGATTTCACTGGGGAAGTTCCAGCAAAGAGCTGGAGCAAAAAAAGAAAAAACTGAGATTGGAGGCACTGAAGACAATAAATGAAACAGTTTCAGTTTACCCACATCACCCATCTCCCAGCGATCAGTGAGCACACCTCAGTGTCAAAAGAGACCTTCTCAGCCATGATTTCTCCCACAGGGGAAAGTGGGAATGTGTGAGTGAACACCTTCTTTCCCCAACTATGCAGGATACTGCTGAAGTGACCCCTTTCTCACCCCATTCAGAATAATCAGATAAGAACTGCACCACTTGGGGGCAGTGGGCAGCTGGGAGATTGGAATGAGGGGTACAGTCTCAGATTGGAATGTATCAGAGGTACACAGATCCTACTAACCACTTCACAGACTCCATCAGGAAACTGCCATAAGCTGCTGGGAACACGTTGCCTGCAAATTCTCCCAACTGACCCACCAGACCCCCAGTGCTCCACAAACCCAAACCACACACTCCATCCCAAGATCAGCTTACTGTGTGTGTCCCTAAGGTTAAGGGTGGTGAGAGTGAGCCTTTACAGACAGCTAGTTAGCATGGTAGAAAGCTAGCCTTACTGCAGGATTCTGAGAACATACACAAACCTGAGCATTCAGCACCAACAAAAAGCAAATAGGAAGCTGTCAGCACATGGCCTCATTATGCAGAATTGAGAGAAGGCATGCAACCTTAAGAATTTCCTCATAAGAGGGAACAAGAAGTTTGGAGAAGGCACATCCATTGAAAAGATCTGAGAAAACCTTAGAATTCCTACCAGGGCTGAAGGGAAGAATTTCTCTGCTGAAGCCAGTCAGTAAAGACTGGAGGAGGTAACTCCTTCTTCAAATGAAAAGACAGCAATACCAGACTTCAAGGGACATGAAAAATCAAGAAAATATGACACGATCAAAGGAACACAGTAAGTTTTCAGTAACTGACCCCAAAGAAATATAGATCTGCAATTTGCCTAATAAAGAATTAAAAATAGTTGTTTTAAAGAAGCTCAGGGAGCTATAAGAAAACACAGAAAGATAACTGAACACAGAATCAGTAAAATAATACACACACAAAATGAGAAGTTTAACAGAGATATATAAATCATAAAAAGAACCAAACAAATTCTGGAGCTGAATAATACAATGAATGAAAAAAAAAAAAAAGACAGTAACAACAGCAGAATCTGTGAGGCAGAAGACAGATCATTTGAAATTATCCAGTCAAAAACAAAAAAAAAAGAAAAAGAAAGAAAGAAAAGAGGATGAAGAAAAGTGAAGTGTCCATCGACAGATGAAAGAATAAAGAAGATGTGGCACATATATGGAATATTACTCAGCCATAAAAAGAAACGAAATTGAGTTATTTGTAGTGAGGTAGATGGACCTAGAGTCTGTCATACAGAGTGAAGTAAGTCAGAAAAAGAAAGACAAATACCGTATGCTAACACATATATATGGAATCTAAAGAAAGAAAAATGGTTCTGAAAAACCTAGGGGCAGGACAGGAATAAAGACACAGATGTAGGGCTTCCCTGGTGGCGCAGTGGTTGAGAGTCCGCCTGCCGATGCAGGGGACACGGGTTCGTGCCCCGGTCTGGGAAGATCCCACATGCCGCGGAGCGGCTGGGCCTGTGAGCCATGGCCGCTGAGCCTGCG
>RJWK010070275.1:0-10948 GCA_004363435.1 Platanista minor | reverse complement strand
GAACCTATCTATGAAACTGAAACAGAATCAGGGACATAGAGAAAAGACTAGTGGTTGCCAAGCAGGAAGGGGGGTGGGAGAGGGTTGCATAGGGAGTTGGGATTAGCAGACGCAAACTGGTATATAGGATGGATAAACAACAGGTCCTACTGTATAGCACAGGGAACTATATTCAGTATCCTGTGATAAACCATAATGGAAAAGAATATGAAAAAGAATATATATATATGTGTAACTGAGTCACTTTGCCCTACGGCAGTAATTAACACAACATTGTAATTCAACTACACTTCAATAAAAAAATAAATTTTTATAAAAAGATGGCTGGAACATGGATATCTTTATATTAGCCTCTCTAGTTTTCCGGACAGTTGAAATTTTCACTTACAAGGTAAAGCCCTGATGCCAGTGACCTTGGCATGTTGGCTTTGCCCTCACAAATAGCAGAGGGACCAGCATCCTTGCACACCCATCTTCACATACAAGGCCTACTGCCTTAAAACAAACTCCTAGATGTGAAAAAAAATCACTGGGTTGAAAGTCATAAAAATTTTTAAGACTTATATACATCCTGCCAAGAACTGTATCAATTTACCCTTCCATGGCATTTTATTAGTTATGGACTGAATGTTTATGTCCCCCAAAATTCATATTTTGAAGTCCTAACCCCCAACGTGATGGCATAAGGAGATGAGGCCTTTTGGAGGTATTTAGGGTTAGATGAGGTTGTAAGTGTGGGGCCCCCATGGAGGGATTAGTGCCCTTATAAGAACAGAAGAGACACCAGCATTTTCTCTCTCTACCACATGAGGACACAGGGAGAAGGCAGCCATACGCAAGCCAGGAAGCGGGCCCTCACCAAGAACCAAATCTGCAAGCACCCTGTTCTTGGACTTCCAGCCAAGAACAAGGTGAGAAATAAGTGTCTGTTGTTTAAGCCATCCACTCTATGGTATTTTGTTACAGCAGCCTGAGCTAACTAAGACCGTTATTTTTTTATTATTTAGTAATTTAACTGGCAAAAACTGGTATGAGATTATTTTTTAATATTCATCCCTTTAAAATATTGGGGGGATGTTTTCTAATATTGTCCATTTGTATTTCTTCTTTTGTGAATTTCTGGCTAGTTTATTTATTTATTTGGCTGCGTGGGGTCTTTCTCTAGTTACCACGAGCGGGGGCTACCCTTCGTTGCAGAGCACAGGCTTCTCATTGCAGTGGCTTCTCCTGTTGTGGAGCACAGGCTCTAGGCACGCGGCTAGTAGTGTGGCTCGAGGGCTCTAGAGCACAGGCTTAGCTGCTCCGCGGCATGTGAGATCTTCCCAGACCAGGGCTTGAACCCGTGTCCCCTGAATTGTCAGGTGGATTCTTAACCACTGCACTACCAAGGAAGTCCCCTGGCTAGTGTCTTTAGCTCATTTTCAGTGGAGATGTTTATCTTTTCCTACTGATTTGTAAAAGCTCCTTAGAGATTAGGAATAATATTTTTGTTTCCTCACATTAATATGTGAATGTTTTTCTCAGTTCGTCATTTACCTTTAATTTTTACTTATGGTGGGTTTTTTTGTGTTACAGGGGTTTGGGGGATTGTTTGATGTTCTGGGGGCGAGGGGTGTTAGGTATCACGGGTACAAAGTAAAAGTACAAACACAAAATGTTTGAAAGGAAACAGTGAAAAATCAAATCTCCCTTCCTCTCTAGTGGGTGACCAACTGTCCCAGTTTGCCCTGAACTGAGGGACTTTTGGGGACATGGGATTTTCATTACTAAAACTGGGACAGTTCTCAGCAAACTGGGACAGTTGGTCACCCTACCAGCCTCCTAGTTCCCTTCTCAGAGGCAATACTGTCTCCAGTTTCTTGGGTAGCCTTCCAAAAATACTACAACAGTTTTAAACATTCATCTTCAAATCTGTTGTGGAGAATGTGAACCTTAGTCCACAAACTTGCATTTGCAAGATATGTCACTTTTTAATTTCTTTAAATCAAATTAAATCTAACCTTCTTTACAGTCAGGGTGACACAAGAATCCATGGGCGGGGTTATGGAGGGCTCAGAAAACACTGATCTCAAATCTTTACTCCACCCCTCTCTCTGCTTCCCCCTTCCCAAGCCCACATGACTTCTTTTATTTTTTTTTTTTTAAGGATTTTTTTTGACATGGACCATTTTTAAAGTCTTTATTGAATTTGTTTGAGCAATTTGAAATATTGCTTGTTTTTATATTTTGTTTTTTTGGCCACAAGGCACGTGGGACCTTGTTAGCTCCCCGACCAAGGATCAAACCCGCACCCCCTGCTTTGGAAGTCTTAACCGCTGGACCACCAGGGAAGTCCTCCCACAGGACTTCTTTAAAGATCAGCAGCCCAGCAGCTTCCAGGGCCTGTTGGCATGACCTCTGGGTCTGGCAGCCAATGGCCTCCGGAGACCCCACCACCTCGCTTTCTGTGGACCTTCCTCCTTCTCGGGCCTCATGACCAGTCTTAACTTCCTCTTGGGCCCCCATGGGCACCAGCACCCGACCCCACTGTGCACCCCACTCATCGCCCACTGGTCTCACTCCCCAGACACCTCCTGTGCTCACTCACACAGTTTCACTGTCCAAAAGGCACTCCCACTCCCCTATTCCTTCTCTCTGCTAATTATCCTTCCCTTGGCCTTTGGTGCCAGGCACTCTGCTACATGCTTTACATGCATTCTTACACTCAATCCTCCTGTATAGTTTCCTGGGGCTGCAGTAACAAACTATCACAAACTGGGTGGCTTAATACATCAGAAATGTATTCTCTCAAAGTTCTGTAGCAGTCCGAAATCAAGATGGCAACAGGGCCAAGCTACTCCAATGGCTCTAAGAGAGAGAGAGAGAGCTTCCAGCTTCTAGGGGCTCCAGACTTCCTTGGCCGTGGCTGCATCGCTCCAATCTCTGCCTCCGTATTCACACTGTCTCCCTTTCTCCCTCTGTGTCTCCTCTCTGTATTTCTTAAAAAGACACTTGTCATGAGAGCCCATCTATGTAATCTAAGGTGCTCTCATCTTGATATCCTTAAGCATATCTGCAAAGACCCTTTTTCCAAATAAGGTCCTGGGGGTGAGAATGTGGACATACCTTTTGGAGAGGGGCACCATTCAACCCACTACACCTCCTAACAACCATTCACCCCAGAGATAAGGATGCTGAGGCTCAGACAAGCCAAGTAACTTGCAAAAGATCACCCTGTTACGAAAAGACAGCCGGCTCTGAACCCACGTCTGTCTGATGCAAAGTTCATGTTTTTCCTACTACACGTATACTATTCCAGGAGGCTTTTGTCCTTTCCTGCTCCCCTCATCCCCACTTACCTGTCTAGAAACCACTTTCCTATCTTTGAACCACCCTGGATGTCTCTAGGGAAACTCATCTTGCCTTGTATTTTCCTCTTTAAATCTTATCTCCTCTACTCTTTGCTCTCCTAGAAGACGCACCACGCCTTACCCACCCCTGTAATTTCCCAAGTACGTGGCTCTGAGCATGGCACATAATAAGTGTTCCGGAAATGCTTGATGAACTCCCTGTGTTGTTTCATTAGCATAAAATATTAAAAAGTAGATCCAGGGCTGATATCGCAAGGAAAGTATTGCTCAAAATCTGAGGAAGTTGTCAGCTGCTCTCCAATTTGTCAACACAGAGGTTTAAAAAAAGCACTCACTAGAGGGTCAGGGGGAAATTGCAAAGGGAAAGTCATGGGCTTGCTCTGCTAGGGGACAGTGACATCAGACCAGGGTCGTGCACCCATTTGTCATTCTGCAGCCGTAACTGGTATGACTCTCCAGGACTATTTCTAAATGACACTGGAATTTCTATTTTGTCAGAGTATAACACTCTTGACTGGAATATTAAGACTATTTTCCCTAAATACAGGGGAACATAGATAAATACAGTTGGGATTCCTGATTGGCTAAGAAGGGAGCTGGGTAAACCACCAGCTGCAGCGGAGGGTGCGCTGGTGCTGTAAGCAGAGGGCACAGGGCTCCCACAGAATTCTGCCGCTTGCAAGCAGAAGAGAAAATGAATGATGGGGATATAGAAGTCAAGTCAGGGTGCTTCCAGGTTGAGTATGGGAGAGGTTAAGCGGACAAATGAATTAGTGGGTTGGAATGCTTACCTTTAAAGTTGCTGGACAAGGCATAAATGAAGAAAATGGCCTAATCTTGTCCTAATAGGAAGTAGGGAAGGAGTTTTCACCAAAACCATACTTGATCACACTCAAGTTCTTTATTTGATATACGGTCCTTTTGGAAGCTGACTATATTATAAAAGATCCTGTTTCATTATCATAACTAGACAATATCTTCACACTCTGCAGTTACTATGAAGGTATGCTAATTTTTCCAAGTCCTTCCAAAACCAATTCTGGCAATTTCCAATCCCGGACTCCACTTAGCACACCTAGACTCCTGCTGTCACCACAAGAGCCACTTTCTTCAGGAAATTCCCAAGTCAGAGGCCAAGCCATCGAGTTTTACATTTGACAGCTTAAGCCCAGTGGTTTCCATAGATATTTTATATATTAAATGCAATTGATCAGTAAACACATTTGAAAACTGCTCAGGGTACATTTTCTGAGTTACTCTTTCCACTGAGGTTGTTGGTTTTCCTGGAATTCTGTAAAGTTCTTTGTATATAAAAGCATGCTATTTGAGGGACTTCCCTGGCAGTCCAGGGGTTAAGACTCCGCGCTTCCACTGCAGGGGGCATGGGTTCTATCCCTGGTCCGGGAACAAAGATCCTGCATGCCACACGCAATCTATAAAAAAAAAATTTTTTTTTTAAATAAAAGCATACTATTTGAAATGAAAGCTATAGACTGTGGCCCACAGCAGCCTTGAGCTACCCGAGTGTTTGAGTTACATTTACATAAGTCTGGGGCAAAATTGCATTGACCTGATGGATGCGTCACCAGCCCAGACCACGCCTCCTCTGCCCTCTTACTACTCACTTGGCAAGGACCCACATGATATCTGTCAGCAATGTTCGTATTTTCCTATAACATGTGATGTGCTGGTGCCTTATCTCCCTAATCAGACCACCAGTTCCATGAGAACAGGAACGGAATTTTGAAAACAGCCTGCCTTCCCAGACGACACCCCACCTCCAGACACAGGACCCTTGGCAAAAGTGACCCTTCAAATCCCTGAGCCCCAGCCCCAGCTCGGGATGTCTGAGCACATCCCTCTCTAGCGGTGGCACCATCCCAGGGCAGAGCAGCCCTGCAGCCTCACACCACGGAGATGAAGCCCCACACCCAGACATTGCTCCGTAGCAGCTTCTTAAATACGAATAAAGGGGGCGTGCGAAGAGCTTCAAACAGTGCGAGAGGGTCAAGGGACAGAGCCCTCACATTCATCCAGGATGATGGCTGCGGAAGCCTTCAGGGAGGGACAGGGTTGACTTGGCCTGGGTAGGGTGGGTAGAATGATTGTTTTAATAGTTTTAATTGCTTTCTTATTATTATAAAAGTAACATGTGGTCATGGTAGGGGCGAAAAAGTATGGACAAATAAAAACAAGAAAATAAAAATCACCCATAATCCCACTACCCAGAAACAACCACCATCAACAGTTTAGAATGCTGCTGTCCTGTCGTTTTTAATGTATATGTAATATAACTTTTTAATAAAATCTTCCTATACAGGGGGTTTTATAATCTGCTTTTGAATATATCGTGTTTTTCAACGCATTAATACTTTAGGGTGTTTGGCTTTTGTTCACTGCATATTTCGCTTCTTGTTATTCCACAATTTAACCAGCTCTGTATCGTTGGATGTGTATTTAGGTTGGTTCTACTTTTTTCTTTTTGTTAACAATGCTGCATTCAATATCTTGTAATAACCAATAACGGAAAAGAATCTGAAAAAGAATATGTACATAGATATAGATGTATAGAGATACAGATATATGAATCACTTTGCTGTACACCTGAAACTAACACATTGTAAATCAACTATACTTCAATAAAAAAATTAAAAAAAAAAAAAAAAACAATGCAAAAAAATAAAGTAAAATAAAAAACAACGCTGCAATGAATATCTTTGAACCTGTATCTCTGTACAACCCGCAGGATTATTTCCATAGTATGAAATTCCTATACGTGGAAATGGAATTTCTGGGTCAACGGTCACCCACATTTTAAGGCCCTTGATGATGAGGCCAAATAGGATTGTGACAGGCGAAAATGAGGGCAAAGGGCATTTCAGATGCAAAGAAAGAAGTAAAAGCATAGAAGCAGGAAAGCTCTGGGCATGTTAGAATAAATAAATGTCATAATAGGCTGGTAGTTAATGCATGAAGAGGAAACTAGTGAGAGATAAGACAAGAAAAAGTGGGAAGACAGCTCATCAAGGACACTGAGTCAGGGTTAAGGGTCTGTGTTTTATCCAGTAGACTCTGGGCCAAACACTCTGGCTGCAGTGGAAAGGGACTGAAGAGGGGCTGGATGGACATGGGAGACCAGTCAGTGGGCTAATGGACTCTTCCAGAAGAGGCACAGTGAGGGCCTGAAGAGGGCCATGGGCTTGAGAAGAGAAGAACGGGTACAGTCAACCAGGTGATTGCCCTAAGACATCTTCCCCCTAGTCCCCCAAACCTGTGACTGTCACCTTACAAGGCAAAAGGGACTTTGCAGATGTGGTTCAGTTAAAGATATTGAGATGGGGGATTACCCTAGATTGTCCCGGGAAGCCCAGTCTAATCACGAGGGTCCTTACATGAGAGGCAGGAGGGTCAGGGTCAGGGAAGGTGGTCACAGAAGCAGAGGAGGGAGTTGTGAGGGGCCACGAGCCAAGGAGTAAGAGCAGCCTGGAGAAGCCAGAAAAGGCAAGGGACACATTCTCCCCTGGAACCTGCACAAGGAACACAGCTCTGTCCATACGTTGACTTTGACCCATTTCAGACTTCTGACCAAGACTGTAAGATAACAAACTTCTGTTGTCTTAAACCATTAAGTTGGTGGCAACTTATTAGAGCAGTGATAGGAAACTCACACCAGCAGAGTGCCCTGCTCTCTTGGGGGGTGATTCCAGGCAGCTTTGCTAAATTGGTGTTGAGAGAACAGTAAGTACCATGAGCTCAAGGAAGAGGGATCCCTGAGGGCCAGGGTGTAAAAGCCTGAAGAACTGGGCTGGGAAGATGAACAGATGCAACCAGAGAAGAAGCTCACATGTGAAGGTGTGACTGTCAGAGGCACTTGGGGCAGGGCTATCCAGAGGCAGGGGGATGGATGAGTTGACCTCTGCCTGCCTGGGGAGTAAGTTCTCCAGGGTGGAGCTGGCACAAATGCAAAAGATCTTCAAGGGGGGAGAGATTTCCTAGCAGGGTTCATCTTTGCCTTCTCATATTTTTGTGGCATCTCTTCTCCTATGTCAACTCCACAGGAAAGAGAACTTTCTTGTCAGTTTATGCCAAATAAACAAACACACCAGATTTCTCAAGCCGGGCTCCCAGCTCCCAGCATATACAGCCAACACCTCAGCTATAGGGAAGCCGCCCTCCTCCACTTCCTCTCCTCCAGGGACATCTGTGGGCGAAATAGTATGCTCACTTCCTGCCTTCAGGATGACCGTCAAAGTAATGAAATGCCTACATGAGACTAATCTCATGTTCTCCGTAACTATGACACCACATTATTATTGCCACAGAGTTAAAGAGGGCTCAAACCACTACATCTTGAGGAGTTTCTGGTCCTAGTAGCCCAGTAGGATTCCTGAACCACTATCCCAGGAGCTAGGGTTCTAATTTTACAGATAGAAAGTTACAGATTCTGAATTTGTCTGCATCTTATAAAATAGCTTCAAAATACATAAATCGATAAGTCAACTTTAAAGCCTTTCTCAATTATCCATAAGTCAAGCAGATAAACTTGGTAAAATAAAGATTTTTTTAAACAGTTGTTAAATCCAGTAATTGTACCCTTGGGCATTTATGCCAGAGAAATAGAAACTTAGGTTCACACAAACTCTTATACATGAATGTTCATAGCGGCTTTATTCATAATACTGTAGTTAAAAACTGGAAACAACCCAGATGTCCTTCACTGGGTTAATAGCTAAACAAACTGGTCAATCCATACTTGAAATAACACTCCGCAATAAGAAAGAATAAACTGGGACTTCCCTAGTGGTCCAGTGGTTAAGAATCCGCCTTCCAATGCAGGGGATGTGGGTTCGATCCCCGGTCGGGGAACTAAGCCCGCATGCTCTAGATCCCACATGCCACAACTACAGAGAAGCCCACACGCAGCATCGAAGAGCCCGCGTGCCGCAACTAAGTCCCAACGCTGCCAAATAAATAAATAAATAAAGTTTAAAAAAGGAAGAAAGAGTAAACTATTGATATATCCACAACAACATGTGCAGTTCTCCAGAGAATTACCTGAGTGAAAGAAGCCAACTTCAGAAGGTTAAGTACTGTACGATTCCATTTATGTAACACTCCTGAAATGACAAACTTTTAGAAATGGAGAACAGATTAGAGGTTGCCAAGGGTTAGGGGTAGGACAGAAGGGGGAGGGGGAGGAGGAACAAGAGAGATACTTGTAGTGATAAAACGGCAAAAGGAGGGAGCTTTGTTGTTGTGATGGCTGTATCTTGACATGGTGGTGGATACACAAACCTACACATGTGATAAAATTGTACAGAACTAAATACACACACACACACACACACACACACACACACAGAGAAATGAGTACAAGTAAAGCTGGTGAAGCCTGAATAAAAATGGGTGGATTGTATCAACATCGATTTCTGGTGGTGATATTATATTATAGTTTTGCAAGATGTTATCATTAAGGGAAACTGTAAAGGATACAATGAATTTCTCTGTGCTATTCCTTACCATTGCATGGGAATCTACAGTTTTCAAACTAAAAATTTTAACTAAAAATTGTTTTAAAAAAAATAAATAGGGCTTCCCTGGTGGCGCAGTGGTTGAGAGTCTGCCTGCCGATGCAGGGGACGTGGGTTCGTGCCCCGGTCCGGGAAGATCCCACATGCCGCGGAGCGGCTGGGCCCGTGAGCCATGGCCGCTGAGCCTGCGCGTCCGGAGCCTGTGCTCCGCTGCGGGAGAGGCCACAACAGTGAGAGGCCCGCGTACCACTAACTAACTAACTAAATAAATAAATAAATAAATAAATAAATAAATAAATTTGACCTAATGTATCTGTTTAGAGCTCTGCACCCAATAATGACAGAATCCATATTATTCTCAGGTATACATAAGGAACCAAACCAGCTCAGTTTGCTCAGGATTTTCCTGATTTTAGAACTGAAAGTTTTTTATCCCAGGAAACCCCTCAGCCCCCCCCAAAGAATTCAGATGTTTAGTCACCTGAACATTTACAAAAATTAATTATGCACAATTCTCAGCACATTTCAAAGAACAGGTAAAATACACACCAGATTCTCTGACTATAGTACAACTAAATTAAAACTTATCTTAAAAGAATTTTTAAATTCTTATACACTTGGACATTTTAAAACATACTTCCAGAAAACAGTATGGAGCTTTCTCAAAAAACTAAAAATAGACTTACCATATGACCCAGCATTTCCACTCCTGGGTATATATCCCCAAAATACAAACACACTAGTAGGAAAAGATACACGCACCCCAATGTTCCTAGCAGCATTATTGACAATTGCCAAGACACAGAAGCAACCTAAGTACCCCTCAACAGATGAACGGATAAAGAGGATGTGGTATATATACAATGGAATATTACTCAGCCATAAAACAGGACAAAATTTTGCCATTTGCAGCAACATGCATGGACTTGGAGGGCATTATGCTAAGTGAACTAAGAGACAGAGAAAGACAAACACTGTGTGATATCACTTATATGTGGAATCTAAAAAATATAACAAACCAGTGAATATAACAAGAAAAAGGCAGACTCACAGATATAGAGAACAAACTAGTGTTTACCAGTGGGGAGGGGAGAGGGGCAATATAGGCGTGGGAGAGTGGGAGACACAAACTATTGGGTGTAAGATAGGCTACAAGGATACATTGTATAACACGGGGAATATAATCAATATTTTGTAATAACTGTAAATGGCGTGTAACCTTTACAAATTGTATTAAAAACCTTTAAAATTTTTTAAATAAATAAAACATATTCCAGATAACTCACAGGTCAAAAAATAAATCAGAAGAGAAATTCTAAAATACTTAAAACCACATAATATGAAGAGATACCATATTAAACAATATTCAAAATGTGTGATGATGTAGTGAAATGTATTCTTTCCTGCTCTCAGTTCTTAAAGCCGGTGGGAGTATTTAAATAGCACCTCTTTAAAGGGTTTATATTCTCGATCCAGTAAATTCCATCCCTGGGAACTAGCTTAAGGAAATTACCTACAATGAGGACAGCGATCTGCCTCCAAGATAATCACTGCAGCATTGTTTCTGATTGTCAAAATGAAAGTGCAAGCATCCTAAACGTCCCAGTTTAGGACATTAGTCAAATAATTTTGGCATACACATGGGATGGATTATCACGTAGCCAGAAGAAACAATGTTGAGGCACAGTTACAAAAGACATGGGGAAATACTTGCGGTATAATCTTAACTGAAAAGAGATGATCTCAACTATGCAAAATAGACGTAGAATAAAACACTAGGGAGAATGGCGCTAACATATTTACAGTTATCTCTAGATGGCAGGAGGTGGTGCTTTCTTATCTAAACTTCTCTGGAGTTTCCACTTTTTTTGGCAATGTGCTTACAGTGTCTTTAAGGGGGTGGTTACCTTTTTAATGTTAGGAAAAGGAGGAGAGAGGAGAATAAACACAGAAGGTTACTGAGAATTCAGCTTACACGTGAAGTTGCGGACCTGAGGAGGAAGAACGAACTGTGAATTCTCAGGAAAAGGATAGGCTCTTTCTTGACCCAATCAGATTCTTGCTTCC
>RJWK010070274.1:0-10946 GCA_004363435.1 Platanista minor | reverse complement strand
ATATATATATATATATATATATATATATATATATATATATGTTCTTTTTCAGATTCTTTACCCATATAGGTTATTACAGAATATTGAGTAGAGTTCCCTGTGTTATACAGTAGATCCTCATTGGTTATTTTGTATATAGTAGTGTGTGTATGTTAATCCAAAGCTCCTAATGTATCCCTCCCCCCTCCATGTTTCCTCTTTGGTAACCATAAGTTTGTTTTCGAAATCTGTGTCTGTTTTTGTTTTTAATTGGAGTATAGTTGATTTACAATGTTGTGTTAGTTTCAGGTGTACAGCAAAGTGAATCAGTTATACATATACCCACTCTATTTTAGATTCTTTTCCCATATACGTCATTAAAGAGTATTGACTAGAGTTCCCTGTGCTATACAGCAGGTTCTTATTAGTTATATATTTTATACACAGTAGTGTGTATATGTCAGTCCCTATCTCCCAATTTTATCCTTCCCTCCCTTTCCCCCCTGGTAACTGTAAGTTTGTTTTCTACATCTATGCCTCTATTTCTGTTTTGTAAGTAAGTTCATTTGTATTATTTTTTTTGATTCCACATATAAACAATATCCTATGGTATCTCTCTTTCTCTGTATGACTTTCTTAGTATGATAATCTCTAGGCCCATCCATGTTGCTGCAAATGGCATTATTTCATTCTTCTTATTTATTTATTTATTTATTTAATTTTTTGGCTGCATTGGGTCTTTGTTGCTGCACACGGGCTTCCTCTAGTTACAGTGAGTGGGGGCTACTCTTCATTGCGGTGCATGGGCTTCTTATCGTGGTGGCCTCTCTTGTTGCAGAGCCTGGGCTCTAGGACCACGGGCTTCAGTAGTTGTAGCACGTGGACTCAGTACTTCACTTAGTATGAGAATCTCTAGGTCCATCCATGTTGCTACAAATGGCATTATTTAGTTCATTTTTATGGCTCATTGTATACGTACCACATCTTCTTTATCCATTCATCTGTCGATGGACATTTAGGTTGCTTCCGTGTCTTGGCTATTGTAAATAGTGTTGCAGTGAACATTGGGGTGCATGTATCTTTTCAAAGTATGGTTTTCTCTGGATATATGCCCAGGGGTGGGATTACTAGATCATATGGTAGTTCCATTATTAGTTTTTTAAGGAGCCTCCATACTGTTCTCCATAGTGGCTGTACCAGTTTACATTCCTACCAGCAGTGTAGGAGGGTTCCCTTTTTTCCACACCCTCTCCGGCATTTATTGTTTGTAGACTTTTTGATGATGGCCATTCTGACCATTGTGAGGTGATACCTCGTAGTTTTGATTTGCATTTCTCTGATAATTAGTGATATTGAGCATCTTTTCATGTGTTTGTTGGCCATCTGTATATCTTCTTTGGAGAAATATCTCTTTAGATCTTGTGCCCATTTTTGATTGGGTTGTTTGTTTTTTTGACACAGAGCTGCGTGAGCTGTTTGTATGTTTTGGAGATTAAACCCTTGTTGGTCGCTTTGTTTGCAAATAGTCTTAGTGCTTTCTTACCCATTGTGTCAATTTTCCATTCTCCCTCCCAACTTGCTTTGCCTTGATGACCAGATATCATTAGGTTCCCTCTTGCCCCACCCCACTGCCTTGCAGGATGACTAAAGGGTACAGCCACAGAGGTCCAAGCTGCTTGGCAGTGATTTAGCTGGTACAGCCAACTATGTGTAAACATGCTAAAAGCACTAGGCTGGACGCTGTCTTGCAAATCTCCAGCCTCACTAAAAGGAAGTGTCTTGTTTGTACCTGCTTTTTTATCCTGGAGCTTCATTGGGGAAGCAACTGGTTTATTTCCTCTTCTTTTTTCCAACTCCATTGTTCTTTAGAGGTGCTAGTGGAACCATCAATCATTTTTGTTATAATCATTGCACATGTCTCAAAATTTATTTTACACTCATCACTACTTCAGAATTAAGGTAACTATTAGATCTGGATCTTGTTGTTTAATGCCTTTCTAAAGAAGCACATCTGTTTCTTTATCAAGAATTTGTGTTTATATTTTGATTCTTCTAGTTCAGTATAACTGGTTTTCTTTGTAACCTTACAGATTTTTAACAGTTTTATTGAGATATATTTCATATATCATGCAATTCACCCACTTAAAGTGTACAATTCTATAGTTTTTCGTATATTCACAGAGTTGTACATCTATCACCATGGTCTAATTTTGGAACATTTTCATCACCCCAAAAAGAAACCCCATACCCAGTAGCAGTCAGTCCCCATCCCCACTCCCCAACCCTAGACAGCTCCTGATTTACTTTCTGTCTCTATAGATTTACCTGTTCTGGACATTGCGTATAAATTAAATCTTACAATGTGTAGCCTTTTGTGTTTAGCTTCTTTCACTTAGCATAATGTTTTCAGGGTTCATCCACATTGTAACATGTGTCAGTATTTCATTTCCTTTCATTGCTGAAAAACATTCCATTGTATGGATATACCACATTTTGTTTAACCAGTCATCAGTTGATGGAAATGTGGATTTTTTCCACTTTTTGGCGATTATGAATAATTCTGCTTTGAAAATTCATGTACAAGTTTTTGTGTAGACGTGTTTTCATTTCTCTTGGGTATATACTGAAGAGGGAAATTGCTGGACCACTTTACCACCAGCAGTGTATGAGGGTTCCAATTTCTCCACATCCTCTCCAACACTCTTTATTATCTGTCTTTATTATGGCAATTCTAATGGGCATGAAGTGGTATCTTACTGTGGTTTTGATTCACATTTCCCTGATTGCTAATGATGTTGGACATTTTTTTTCTTGTGTTTATTCACCATGTATGTATCTTCTTTGGAGAGATGTCTGTTCAAATTATTTGCCCAATCTTAATTGGGTTATTTATTTCTTTATTATTGAGTGGTAAGAATTCTTTATATAATCTGGATCATATATATGATTTGCAAACATTTTCTCTGATTTTGTGGATTGTCTTTTCACATTCTTGATTGTGTATTTGAAGCATAAAAGTTTTTAATTTTGATGAAGTTTAATTTATCTAAGAAACCATTACCTAGTTTAAGGTCATGAAGATTTATCCCCAATATTTCTTCTCGGAATTTTATAGTTTTAGCTCTTACATTTAGGTCTTAAATCTATTTTGAATTAATTTTTGTATATGGTGTGATATAGGGGTCCAACTTCATTTTCTTGAATGTGGACATGTTACTGAATTTGTCGCCTGGACCCACACCAGGGTCCTAGCCCAGGCCAAGTCCTGTGGTCTTGGCCAGGGAGGTTCTTTTTCCGATTGGGTTCGCCAGTAATGAAACCGATGCTGAGAGTGGAACAGCACAAGCTTTATTCAATAGCCAAAGAATGGGGAAGTGGGAACCTTGTTTGCAAATCAGCTTCTCAACCCAATTTGGGTGGAGACACCATATATATAGGAGGGTTGATGTAAAATGGAGGGAATTGGAAAGAGAGGGAGGAATATTCATGATTTTTCTGAGAACAGAAGTGTGGTTTGGACCAGAACTGAGGCAACACTCCTTTTTAGTCCTTGTATGGGCTTTTCTGGTTGTTGTCATGGCAACTGTCAACTGTCAAGGCACTGGTGGGTGTGTCATTTAGCCTACTAATGTATTACAATGAGCATATCGTGAGGCTCAAGGCCTACTGGAAGTAAAATCTTCCACCATATTAGGCCTAGTTGGTTCTAACCAGTTCTTGTTTTTCTCTGCAGCTTCCTCCTGAAACTTAGGTAAGAGCACTTGGTTTCCATTCAAGGAAGGGACCAAGGGTATGATTCTGGGGCAACAGCCTTGGTAACATATCCAGCTGCCCCAGTACCATTTGTTGAAAAAACTATACTTTCTCCACTTTATTATCTTGGCACCCTTGTTGAAGATTAATTGACTATAAATATGAAAGCTTATTTCTGGATTCTCAATTCTCTCCCATTTACCTATATGTCTATCCTTATGCCAGTACCATAACATTTTGATTATTGTAGCTTTTTAGTAAGTTTTGAAATTGGGAAATGTGAGTTCTTCAACTTCATTCCTCTTTTCTTAAGATTGTTTTGGCTATTGTGGGTCTCTTGCATTTTTATATGAATTTTGGCATCAGCCTGTCAATTTCTGAAAAGAAAGTTGAGATTTTGATAGAGATTGCATTGAATTTATTGGTCAGTTTGGGGAGAACTGCCATCTTAACCATATTAAATCTTCTAATCTATGAACATGTCTTTTGTGCTGGTCTCATCCTGTTCATAACCAATGTTGTGGCTTGACCTGCCCTGTGGTTCTTATGATTGCAAGATGCTCTCAGCAATAGCCATCAGAAAAACTTTGAAGGAGACTAAGTTTTTTGCTTACAGGTCCTGGAAAATACACAGCACACCTGGGGCCACACAGCAAGCAAGGTCAAGGGTTGGGGGAGAGAGAGACAGAGAGATACACACAGACAGAAAGGGGGAGAGGGAGACAGAGAGACAGCGAATGAGTGAGCAAGCCTAGCGCACTGCTTTTATTGAAGGTGGGAACATAGGGATTCTGGGGCTTACTCATTATTGATGAATTTAAAATAGAAGAGGGGAATTTGAAGCTAGAGAAGAGAAAAAACAAGCAGCCCAAATGGTGAGTTATCAAAATCAAGCAAGATTGCTAAAACAAAGGAGTAGGAACTGGGGTGGGAGTGACTAGCAATGTGTTTTTTGAGGTAGCCATCTTTGAAGTGGGTGCCTCTTTGAAGTGGATGTCTGGGCAATCAAAGCTTAAGTCAGACATTTACATTACAAAAAAGAGAAAATCCAAATGTCAGGACTTATACTACAACGTGGTATGTCTTTCCATTTATTTAAGTCTGTTCAACAATGTTCTATAGTTATCAGAGTGTAACTTTTATATTTCTATTGTTATATTTATCCCTAAGTATTTTTTTAAATGGAGCCATCAGTCTTGATCACTGTCAGTTCCTTTCTTACATATTTCAATTATGGCCTTGTAAGAGGGTGACTTTGTTAAGTCTCATCAATTTTACCTCCCCAATATTTCTTGAATTGGCATTTTCATCATAACCTCTATTATCACTGCCCAGGTTTGAGATCTCATCTATTGCCTAGATTACTAGAGTACTTTCCTAACTGGTCTCCCCATCTTCAATCTTGTTCCCTTCTACTTCACCCTCCATATAACCACCAGAGTGATTTATTTAAAATTCGATTCTAGATTACAGTTCTGGGTAAGATGGTTAAGTACTTGCTACTTTTTATCTGTCACTGAGCCCAATCATAAAACCTGGACAGAATTCATGGCACAGCTGTTTGAGAGTTCTGGAAAGTAAGTAGCTGCAGGAAGATTGAAGGAGAACACCAGCATTTGAGAAGCCAACAAACAAATGGTGAGTTTCCCACTCCCCCCACCCCATTCCCTGACCTTCACTTAATGCATTTGGAAACCTGGAAGTGAGTACTGTACTACAGGCAGAGAACTCTAGGAGAAGCCCTCTAGGTCTTGCTTGAGAAGTGAGAGAAGGGGGGAAATCCTCCATTTTTCCCTTTATTTCTCTTCTCTCACATCCCAACCCTCAGGCAATCATGCAGTGGCAGCAACAGTGGCAGCAGTGAGAGCCTTCAGGAACCAATACTCTTGGAGAGGGGAACCCTTAGTCTCTGATGGAGCTCTGGGCGCAAGAGAGCTGAGCCACACACTGTTGCTTTTTTATCTCTCTTTTCCCACTGCTTGTTTCCAGATGCGGCACAGCTACAGAAGTGAACAATTTCCAACTGGAGGACTGAAAGGGAAGTCCCAGGAATTGAGTAGCACTGGGGAGACTGTGGAGAGGTAGGAGTTCAGGAAAGTGACCCCATAATGTTTTTTTGTTAATGAGCTCCTAGATACCCACCACTAACCTGTGCCTATGTTGATCAGATCCCAATGAGCATACCAAAGAACTGAGATAACAGGCATCCATTTGATTCCAGACTGACCACTTAGTCACACACACACACACATACCAGACAGATCTGAATAACACTGCAAAAGCTTTGAAAACTGAACTGACATTGAACCATTAGCCCACGGAAGGCTGTTGGGAACATGTGGCCTGAACCTAATCAGATTGACTGCTAAAGCAAAAACATAAATGTTTTCCATATAATTTAAGCAAGACTTAGAGTTTTATAATGTCATATTCAAAATGTCCAGGATATACTCCAGGTTTACCAGGCATACAAAGAACCACAATCATCTCAAGTTGCATGGCAAAAGGCAATCAACAGATATTAACAAGAGGATGCAGATGTTGCACTTATCTGACAAAGACTTTAAATCAGCTATTATTAAAAACTCGAACGACACAAACACTCTTGGAACAAATGTTAAAATACAGAGTCTAATTAGATAAATAGAAGATATAAAAAAGTAGAAACCAAGTGGAAACTCAGAATTGAAAAATACAATAACTGAAATTTAAAAAAACTCACTGGATGGGCTTAATAGCAGAAGTGAGATGTCAGGAAAGAGTCAATAAACTTGAAGGTAGATAAATAGAAATTATGTAATGTGAACAACAGAGAAAAAAAGATTAGAAAAAAATAGCACCTTAGGGACACATGGGACAATGATAAGAGGTCTATCAGTCATGCCACTGGAGATCCAGAAGGAAAGGAGAAAGAAGCAGTGCTGAAAAAAAAATCTTTGAAGAAATAATAGCTTGAAAAATTCCCAAGTTTGGTGAAAGACACCAACCTACAGATTCAAGAAAATGAGTAAATCCCCACCAGGATAAGCCAAAATAAACCCATAGATAGATACATCATAAGAAAACCACTGAAAAATAAAGATAAAAAAATCTTGAAAGCATTCAGAGAGAAATGATGCATTATGTATAGGGGAACAATGATTTGAATGACTGTAGATTTCTTATCAGAAACTCTAGATCAGAAAGAAGCAACAAACAATTTTTCAGATGTTGAAAGATTTATCAATCCAGAGAATCCAGCAAAAAATACCCTTCAGGAATGAAGGTAAAATTTAAAACACAATTTTAGATAAAGAAAAACTAAGAAAATTCATAGCAAGCAGACCTGCTGAAAAAGAATTGCTAAAGGAATTTCTTCATACAGAAGTGAAATGATACCAGAAGGGAGAGTGGAACATTACAAACGATGGAAGAAGACAGAAATGGTAAAAATCTGTGTAAATATAATAGACTATTTTTCTTCTCCTGAGTTTTGATTGAAAGCGAATTACAGCATTTTCTGATGGGATTTTCAGTGTGTGTAGATGTAATACATAAGGCAATGATAGCATAAAGTAGAGAGGGTAAAGGGCTCAATATGATGGAAAGGGTTTTACATTGCAATTAAAGTGGTAAAATATTGATTCTAAATAGACTGTGAAAAGTATGTGTTTTGTAATCCCTAGAGCAACTACTAAAATAATCAAAGAGATGTCAAAGTCACAATAAAAAAATTAAAATTGGTTACAAAAAATGTTTAAATAATTCACAAAAAAAGGCAGGAGAAGGGAAACAGGAATAATAATTCAGAGGAACTGAACAGAATATAAATAGTAAAATGGCAAACCTAAATCCAGTCATATCAATAATTATATTAAATGGTCTAAACGCCAATGAAAAGACAAAATGGATTAAAAACACAACCCAACTGTATGTCACCTACAGAAACTCACTTCAAATATAATAGGTTGAGAGCAAAAGGAAAAAATATAGATAGCATTCAAAAATGAATGAGGAGGAGCTTCAAGATGGCAGAAGAGTAAGACGAGGAGATCACCTTCCTCCCCACAAATACACCAGAAATACATCTACATGTGGAACAACTACTACAGAACACCTACTGAACGCTGGCAGAAGACCTCAGACCTGCAAAAGGCAAGAAAATCCCCACGTACCTGGGTAGGGCAAAAGAAAAAAAAAAACAGACAAAAGAATAGGGATGGGACCTGCACCAGTGGGAGGGAGCTGTGAAGGAGGAAAGGTTTTCACACACTAGGAAGCCCCTTAGCGGGCGGAGACTGTGGGTGGCGGATGGGGGAAGCTTCGGAGCCACGGAGGAGAGCGCGGCAACGGGTGCAGAGGGCAAAGCGGAGAGATTCCCGCACAGAGGATCAGTGCCGACCAACACTCACCAGCCCAAGAGGCTTGTCTGCTCACCCGCTGGGTTGGGTGGAGGCTGGGAGCTGAGGCTCAGGCTTCGGAGGTCAGATCCCAGGGAGGGGACTGGGGTTGGCTGCGTGAACACAGCCTGAAGGGGGCTAGTGCGCCACAGCTAGCCGGGAGGGAGTCTGGGAAAAAGTCTGGAGCTGCTGCAGAGACAAGAGACTTTTTCTTGTCTCTTTGTTTCCTGGTGCCCAAGGAGAGGGGATTAAGAGCACCGCTTAAAGGAGCTCCAGAGACAGGCGCGAGCCGCGGCTATCAATGTGGACCACAGAGACGGGCACGAGATGCTAAGGCTGCTGCCGCCGCCACCATGAAGCCTGTGTGTGAGCACAGGTCACTATCCACACCTCCCCTCCCGGAGCCTGTGGAGCCCACCACTGCCAGGGTCCCGTGATCCAGGGACAACTTCCTCGGGAGAACACACAGCACGCCTCAGGCTGGTGCAAAGTCACGCCGGCCTCTGACGCCTCAGGCTTGCCCTGCATCTATACCCCTCCCTCCCCCTGGACTGAGTGATCCAGAGCCCCCGAATCAGCTGCTCCTTTAACCCCGTCCTGTCTGAGCAAAGAACAGACACCCTCAGGCGACCTACATGCAGAGGTGAGTCCAAATCCAAAGCTGAACAACGGGAGCAGTGGGAACAAAGAAGAGAAAGGGAAATCTCTCCCAGCAGCCTCAGGAGCAGCAGATTAAATCGCCACTATCAACTTGATGTACCCTGCATCTGTGGAATACCTGAATAGACAAAAAATCATCCCAAATTGAGGAGGTAGAATTTCGGAGCAAAGATATATATATATTTTTTCCCTTTTTCTCTTTCTGTGAGTGTGTATGTGTACCTTCTGTGTGTGATTTTGTCTGTGTAGCTTTGCTTTTAACATTTGTCCTAGGGTTCTGTCTGTCCGTTTTTGGCTTTTTTTTACTTAAAATTTTTTTTGCTAATAATTATTTTGTATTTTAATAACTTATTTTATTTTATTTTATCTTCTTTTGTTTTCTTTCTCCCTTTTATTCTGAGCCACGTGGAGGACAGGCTCTTGGTGCTCCAGCCAGTCATCAAGGATGTGCCACTGAGGTGGGATAGCCAAGTTCGGGACACAGGTCCACAAGAGACCTCCCAGCTCCATGTAATATCAAATGGCAAAAATCTCCCAGAGATCTCCATCTCAAAATCAAGACCCAGCTCCACTCAATGACCAGCAAGCTACAGTGCTGGACACCCTATGCCAAACAACTAACAAGACAGGAGCACAGCCCCATCCATTAGCAGAGAGGCTGCCTAAAATCATAAGGCCACAGACACTCCAAAACACACGACCAGACGTGGACCTGCCCACCAGAAAGACAAGATCCAGCCTCATCCACCAGAACACAGGCACTAGTCCCCTCCACCAGGAAGCCTAAACAAGCCACTGAACTAACCTTAGCCACTGGGGACAGACACCAAAAACAACGGGTACTACGAACCTGTAGCCTGCGAAAAGGAGACCCCAAACACAGTAAGTTAAGTAAAATGAGAAGACAGAGAAACACACAGCAGATGAAGGAGCAAGGCAAAAACCACCAGAGCTAACAAATGGAGAGGAAATAGGCAGTCTACCTGAAAAAGAATTCACAATAATGATAGGAAAGATGATCCAAAATCTTGGAAACAGAATGGAGAAAATACAAGAAACGTTTAACAAGGACCTAGAGGAAATAAAGAGCAAACAAACAGTGATGAGAAACACAATGAAATTAAAAATCCTCTAGAAGGGATCAGTAGCAGAATAACTGGGGCAGAAGAACGGATAAGTAACCAGGAAGATAAAATAGTGGAAATAACTACTGCAGAGCAGAATAAAGAAAAAAGAATGAAAAGAATTGAGGACAGTTTCAGACACGTTTGGGACAACATTAAACACAGCAACATTCGAATTATAGGGGTCGCAGAAGAAGAAGAGAATAAGAAAGGGACTGAGAAAATGTTTGAAAAGATTATAGTTGAAAACTTGCCTACTGTGGGAAAGGAAATAGTTTATCAAGTCCAGGAAGTACAGAGAGTCCCATAAAGGATAAATCCAAGGAGAAACACGCCACAATGTATATTAATCAAACTATCAAAAAATTAAATACAAAGAAAACATATTAAAAGCAGCAAGGGAAAAAGAGCAAATAACACATAAGGGATTCCCCATGAGATTAACAGCTGATCTTTCAGCAGAAACTATGCAAGCCAGAAGGGAGTGGCGGGACATATTTAAAGTGATGAAGGAGAAAAAGCTACAACCAAGATTACCCAGCAAGGATCTCATTCAGATTTGATGGAGAAATTAAAAGGTTTACAGACAAGCAAAAGCTAAGAGAATTCAGCACCACCAAACCAGCTTTACAACACATGCTAAAGGAACTTCTCTAGGCAGGAAACACAGGAGAAGGAAAAGACCTACAATAATAAACCCAAAACAATTAAGAAAATGGTAATAGGAACATACATATCAATAATTACCTTAAATGTAAATGGATTAAATGCTCCAACTAAAAGGCATATATTGGCTGAATGGATACAAAAATAAGAGCCATATATATGTTGTCTACAGGAGTCCCACTACAGACCTAGGGACATATACAGACTGAAAGTGAGGGGATGGAAAAATATATTCCATGCAAATGGAAATCAAAAGAAAGCTGGAGTAGCAATTCTCATATCAGAAAAAATAGACTTTAAAACAAAGACTGTTACAAGAGATGAAGAAGGACACTACATAATGATCAAGGGATCAATCCAAGAAGAAGATATAACAATTGTAAAT
>RJWK010070273.1:0-10948 GCA_004363435.1 Platanista minor | reverse complement strand
AAAAAAAAAAAAAAAAAAAAAAAGATGATTATACACACCCTTGAATATACACAGGCAATTTCTAGAAGAAACTTAACAGTGGATACTTCCAGGTAATAGAACTAGGGGCCCGAAGGAGATGGAGAGTTTTATTTTATATTCTTCTATATTGTTTACCTGTTTCATTGTAGGCTACTATAATAATTTTGAAAAGTCTAAACAAATTTCTGAGTCCATTAGAATTATTAAGAGCGGTAATGGAATCAGGAGAGGCTGGGTCTTAGGGAAGGCACACTTGAGGGAGTATGGCATGCGAATGCCCCGAACATATGGGCCTGCATGTTGATGCAAGGCTGCATCAGGAGAGTAGGGGAAAGAAGGGACAAACCACCACTCCGGGTACACTGAAACTCTCTTAGGTAACTTGTAAACTTGCCTATAAAGAACTTCCTGTTCACCCCCCGGTTTCTATAAAGGCTGGGAAGACCACCAAACCGTTCAAATTGGAGACCTGGAAGCTGGTTCATAACCTCTTTCGGGACACTCAGGCCCACCAGCAAAGAGCTCACCTAGGCCTCACCAGAGCCAGCCCCTGGGTCCTGACTGCGGGCCAGGCACCAGGCCGAACCTGCCACAGACAATAACACCTTGTGTTTAATCCTCATTATTACTTTGGAGGAAACTGGGTTTGGAGATAGGAAGTGATTTCTTCAAGGTCACTCAGCTAGCAAGTGGCAGAACTGGCTCTGAAGCCAGGTCTGATCTGAGCCTTAAATGCTGGGTGACATGGTTGAAGGTCTCCTTACCCACTACTCACAGGGCAGGAGGGGAAGGACTTGTCTCCAGGCAGCGGCAGTTTCCATTCTTCTAGGAAAAAAGAAGGGACTGCTTCAGCTTTGTCAAGGTCCCTCCCAGCTCTACGGCTTTATTCCATGTGGTCCGGGCTCCCTGGGGCCAGAGCCTGGCCAGGATGGGGGAATGGGATGGCATGGGCTCCAGGGTCACGCGAGTGTGGGCTGGAAATCCGGCTCTGCCCTTGCTGGCTGAGGGTTCCTTAACCGCTCAGTGTCTGAGGGTTCTCTGTAAAACAGAGTCAAGCCCTCCTTCCTTAGATTGTGAGAAGGCCTCAATACATATTGCAGAGTACTTAGCAAAGGACCTGGAAGGTGGTGGGGATCCTTCTTTTGTGGCTGGTTTCCTTCCTGTTCCTTCAGGAGGGACCGCCTTGGGAGCGGAGTTGGAGGAGAACACAGCCATGGAAGTCACACAAACATGGTAATGCCAGGGGCTCCACGTCTACTACAAAAAGGGGCAGGATTCCTGCTCTCCAAAGGTGGCAATGCCAGCAGTGGGGCTCCAAAAGTCCCACAGAATTTTTGGGCTATGCCAGTCCCAAGGTCTCCCAAGAGGCTGAACCAAGCCTCTCCCTAGAGGCACCTGCTATCCCCTGATCACACCTCAAACCAGCTCTGCCCTAAACCCAAAGACAGGTGACAGGCACACCAGTCCTGCTCTTGCCAGTTCCCTCTACCATGTCCAGGCTACTTTCTCTTCCTTCTGGACCCTTGGGTCACAGACTCCCTAAAGCCAAAAGATCCTTGGTCTCTTTTGCCAAGTAGGTGATGGTCTGTAAACAGATGTAGAGGGGACAGCTTCATCCTAAATGACAAGAGCCCTTCTCAGTTTCTCTGGTGCTTTCCAACCACTAGAGTTTCTTTGAAACCATCAGACCTGTAGACTGCTGGACTGTGTAAACTCTAGGGAACCCCAACTCACACCAAGACAGACCGCCAAGAGCCAGAAAAGGGTGACCGCCACTGGGGTTCTCAGTGCCCCTTGGGAAGAGGGATGTCAACCCAAAAGAGTATCTTCCCTTGCTGAGGGAGAATCAGGCTTCTCCAGTTCATTAAAAGGGGGCCAAGAAATTACTTTAAAAATAATGAACATGAAAGATACTCTTTGAAACAGCAACTCCTCTTGGAATTTATCTTGCAGACACCCAAGGTGGGAAAAACCACACATATGCAGCTAGTCACTTCAGCTTTGTTTGGAGAGCAAAAGGCCGAAAACCACCTAAGTTCATCAGCAGAGAGTCTGTTGAATAAATTACACAAACAGTGATGACACAATATTGCCAAAAATGACCCAGACATGCACGAGACAAAGTGGAAACATCTCTAAGACAGTAAGTAAATCAAAGCAAGAAACACCATCCTTTCCCGTCTCGGATCTTGATTACAGAGCCCGAGAGGAGATGCAGGGCTGCTGTGGGCTCGGGGCCACCTTCAGGGCCACAGTCTCACCTGAGCAGGTGGAGGAGGAAGAAATGCCCTTGTCTCAGGCCACTTTCTCTTCTACCTTCTTTACACCACAAATGCAAGGACAAATCCTGCAAAAACCTCCCCAATTCCAAAGGGCCTGTTTGAAGCCCCATCTACCAGCACATCCCTCTCTGCAGCCCAGTCTGATTCAGGCCTAGCTCTGTACTTCCGTAGAGCTCAGAGGCACAAGGGCACAAAGGCAGCTCCCTCTCACTTCCCTGAGGGTTCTGAGGGAGCCCCAGGTGGCCCGGGGCAGACATCTGTCCTTCCGAGAAAAGAGACTGAGTTGGCCGACCCAGCCTCTGGAGTTAATCCAACCTCAAGGTCTCTTTCTAGATAAGCTCTCCCCAGGAGCACGGGGAAGGCCATCTCTCCCCTGAGGGCATGCTGCTGCCCAGGACCCACCACTTGCTGAATCAGCGTGGATGGCACCTGACTGAAGGGCTGCCCTTTAGGGCCATCTGAAGGCTGAGGAAGTCACAGAAGTTCTGCACACTCAGCCCCTGGAGTTTCTGAAATACTGAAGTTCACCTTCCCGGGCAAATCCGGGCAGGGGGAAGGTGAAGGAAGGCAAGCTGCCCTCTTCCCAGGCGCTGACGCAGGCAAAACCAGAGAGAAGCCTGGCCCGAAGCTGGACAGAGTGCCACAGACTTTGCAACTGACCCTGTCCCGTGAGAGGGCTCACTGAATGGAGCTGGTCTCTATATCTGCACCATCATTCACTCTGTCAGCCAAATCGGGAAGCTCGAGGTCACCTGCCATCATTGCTCCTCCCTCAATCATCACTGCCAAACACTCCCGGAGTCCAGTTGATTTCCCCCAAAACAGCTCTGATCTATGCCCTTCCTCCGCATCCCAACTGCCTCTACCAGCCTGCATCCATGCCTGTGCCTTGCTGCTCCCCTGCCTGGAGTGCTTCATGAACCCTCAGAAAGCTCTGTGCATCCTTCAAGATTCAATTTTCATCAAGATCCAGCTCAAGTTCTAAGGGCTCTCCAAAGTTCTCCCCAGTCACCTTCCCATCCCCCAGGAGAATCACTCCTTCATCTCACTCCCACTACATGCTGCACAGACTCCTGTGAGACACTCACCAAACTCTATGCAAATAGTTGTTTAGGAGCCTGCCCGGTCCCTGTTAGACCACAAGCTCCGCCAGGGCAGGGCGTGCCTCGCCATTCTCATTCTGCACCTGGCACCCAGCACATCCTCAGCCACGCTTGGGAGCTCATGTGTGTGGAACAGGGGTTCCGGATTTTAAGTCACCACACTCATCAATGTGTGCTTCCTGATGGTACCAATTCAGATAACAGACTAGGGTCACTAACAGGGACACACATGGAACAAACTCTAAATACTTTTTCTCCTAGTATACTTGAAAACATGATTTTTGTTTTTTTCCTCAGCAGTCCTACTTCTATTTTAAAAAATGGTTCTTTTAAAGAGCTGAGCTGAATCATCTGCATGGCTCCCATAGAGACTTCGTAAATTCCCCACAGATTTCTTTTTTGGAGAGAATACAATAAAATTCTGTGGTCTTATGATCCCTCAGGACATTTCTGACAGCTCAACAGGACACAGTTTTAGTTGCCACTAACTGCTTCAACTAATTCTTAGAAGTCCTTTTCTGCAGCCTGCAGCAGCAGCTAACATTTACCAAGCATTTCTTACTCAGTGTGTGCTAAATGCCCAACCTGCAACATCTTACTGAAGCCTCACAACTGCCCTACAAGGGAAGGACTCTTTACTGCCCACATTTTCCTCAGATGAGAAACCTGGGAACCGGAAGAATAAGTAACCTCTACTGACTGA
Organism: Platanista minor; assembly: GCA_004363435.1. Classification (NCBI taxonomy): domain Eukaryota; kingdom Metazoa; phylum Chordata; class Mammalia; order Artiodactyla; family Platanistidae; genus Platanista; species Platanista minor. The sequence continues at coordinate 6,839 of RJWK010070273.1, read as the reverse complement.
CAGGGCTGGGATATGAACTGAGATTCTGTCTGACAGCAGAACCAAATAGGCTCTTAACCACTACAATCTGCTGCCTTCCCAAAAGGCCAAATTAAAGGCCCCAGGGAGCAACTGACCTTACAACTGACCTTCTGAGAGGACAGCCTCACCAGCCCAGCTGCTCGAGTGACCTGCAATCTCAGGAAGAGAGGGGCACATGTGCCAGGCACTTCTGGGGCAGGCAGAGCTGCCCAGGGCAATGCAGGGAGCTTGTCACTTGCCACCAGTTGCATACAGTGCTGTCTTGGCAAAGATTCCCTCACCCCACGCCACCTCTCTTCTCTCAGAGGCCTGCAGTAGCCTCTGAAGAGGTCTCCAGTGCTTTAGTCTCTCCTCTCTTCTCCCTTCCCTCCTGCTGAGGCTCCAGAGAGAGCATTCTAAAACACAAGTCTAATCACGACCCTCCTCTGCTTAAAACCTCTTCACTTGCTCCCCACTGCCCTTGGTACAAAGTCCCAAGTTGTTAATGTGGCATTCCCTTGTCAACCTGTACTGCTTTACCTGGCACCAGGTTGCCTTTCATACCACCAAACTGAACAATCTGAGGTTTCTGGAAAAACGCTGAGTTGACATGTCTAAGTGGAGTACCTTGCCCCTTTGTTCTCACCTGGCTGAGCCTTCCCATCCTTCTAGATGCAGCTTCAGCATCATCACTTCTTCCATGCCTCCCCAAAACCTCCCCCCAACCCCGCCCAACTCAGGCTGAGCTAGAAGCTTCCTTCCCTGGGCTCCCACAGCCCTCTGTTCTTGCTGTTACTAGTTTTTCAAGACTACGTTTCAACTATTTATTTACAGGTCAGTCTCCCTTAACCAGACTGTGAGCTCCTTGAAATAAGAATAAGAATAGCTAACATTTACTGAACGCTCATTACGTGGCAATCATGGTTCTATGTGTTTTACATGTGTTAACTTCTTAAATTTTCACAACTCTATGTTATCACCCCTGTTTTATAGCTGAGAACACTGAGGCACAGAGAGGTTAAACAATGTGCCCAACGTCACACAGCTACAAAGCTGCAGAGCTAGAATCTGAACTCAGGAATTCTGGCTCCAAAGCCCACTCTTAACCTCTATAATATAGGGTACTTGCCTCTCCAGGCAAGGACATTGCTGTTGTCATGTGGGGAATGAATGAATGAATGAATGAATGAACGAACGAGGGCTATCTCCACACTGTCTAGATCTAAGGGACAAACAACTGGCACAGCAGGGCCACCAAGCACTGGCCCAGCTCACAAGCACTGTTTACAAACAGGGGTTCTTTGGGCCTGACAATTACATATCCTGCTCTTCCTTATCTCATGCAAAGCTAAGCCAAGAGGGAAGGCGCCCAGCCCAGAGTGACTACCCTCTTCTTCACTGCTCTCAAAACCCAGCAAAGCCAACCGGTTTCCTCCAGTGACTTAATACAGAGCAAAGTCTATCTTGACAGCGAAGGCGGCTGTCATCTCTTCCTTCCGCCAACAAACGGGGATCAAACCTAGGAAGCGGGGGTGGCAGAGTACTCGGCGTCGGGAATCCCGATGCCCCCATCTACTGGCTGGAAGGTGGTGCCAAGCGGCGTGGGAATGGGCGGGCCTGAGAGGGCACAGCAGGTGAAACAGTGACCACAGCAGCAGGCTCTCTCCTTGGAAAAGGCCGGCCAAACGTAGCACCGGCAAGCAGATAGCTCTGACCCGCACCTGAACACCTCCCGGGATTCGAAAATTCCCCAGCAGCGATGGTGCCCGTGCCAACGGGTGAGGGCTCCTGGAGGAAGCCCGGGCTGGTCCTATCTGGGGACTCGTTTCAACTTTCATGTCACTCTCGGGATCAGGAGGGCAGCGTGGAAAGGCAGAGGGTGTCTCTGGGGAAAAGCCTGGCTGGTTCAAATCCGGCGCCTTCACTGACTGGCCGAGTGACTCCTGGCAAGGCTGGCAGTGCCACCTCCCAGGGCTGCGGCGGGACCGAGACTCCCCGCAGCCACCGGGTACCCGGCGCGCAGGAGCCCCCGCCCCCGCCGCCCGAGAAGGGCAGACCACAGCGGAGGACGGCACAGTCGCTGTTGCCATTTCTGTCGCAGCCGGACGGCCTCAGGCTGTCACCCCGGTCCCCGCGCTACGGCCGCTGAGGCCCGCCCCACCAACCCGCACCCCCGGCCCGGCTCCCCGCTCCCGGACCCCTGCCCTCACCTTCCCCCGGTGCTCAGCGCTGCTCGCCCATAGTCCGTAGCCCGGAGCCGGGGCTGCTCGGCGCTCCGTCCCGGGGGGCCGGGGCCGGTCCAGGGGCGTGGGAGCCGCTCACCGTCGCCTCCCGGCGCAGCCACCCGAGCCGCCGCCGCCGCCGCTGCCGCCGCCTCCCTCCATGGCTGCGGCGCCGCCACCTGACAACGGAAGTGACGCACCGCCCCCTCCTCCCAGATGAGCCGCACCCCCGCCCCTTGCCCGTATCTACCTCCCAAGGCGCGGGGATTGGGAGCCATCTTGACGATGGGCGGAAGCCTTCAGGCAAGAGGCCAGAATCCGATTGAGGATTGGTTCAGGTTGGGGCCCGAGCCGAAACCTGGGAAACGATTGGACACCGAGACCCTAAGGGGAGGTACTTACCGCTTAGCTATGTCTGCGGTGAGGTGAGGCTGGAGGCACCGCCCCCGCCCCTACTCCACTGAGCCTCGCGTGCCCTACACTCGCCCCCCCGGGTCTGGAGACGTCTGCAGCAGTTGAAAGGTCGGCCAGTTGTAGTGTATTTCTCAGAAGAGTGGTTCTTCCTTGACCCCCATTTCTCTGTTTCTGGAGCTTTGTGCGGCGAGCGCGGCCGTGAGGCTCAATCAATGATAGGAATTCCTGTCATAGCCCTCACAATTCATTACCCTCTGGGGCCCTCGCTTTTGTAGAAACCACGCTTCAATCTGAAGATCCCTAGAGTCTCGACCAGGGAGGTTAACAGTGAAGAGTTCCTGTTAGCGATTCCAGCCACCTAACCTCAGCCCCTCCTGCTGCAGTTTCGGTCCCTTTCTCCTCCTCCTCCAGCAGCCACGCCCTCCATGAATCAGCTTCTTGCACCAGTAGATGAGCCCTTTAAAGGGATTGCATCAGGCTGGTGACTCACCGGGGCCCTCTGAGAGCCTGGCTTCCCTCCGCTGGCATGCAGAAGCAGCTAGAAGGGCTCCGTGGTGGCAGCACCAGCCACCATGGACCCACTCCTTTGTCTTCCAGTTGTGAGCCAGGGTGCTTGCTGCATATGACTGTCTAACTCCCGGGTGTCTTTCCAACTGTGTCATTCTGTATCCATGTGGGCACACGTGTCCAAGCCTGCGTGCACACTGCTGATTTTCCTAGGGTGTGTGGCCAGGCACTTACGTGTATGCACGCATTTGTCGTCTCCACACAGGCAGTGCCAGGACGTGAGAGTTGGTGTGAGTCTTGCTGCTTCCTCCTGTGTCCATCTCTTTGTCTCTGAATGCCTAGTGCACACTGAGCTGATGGGACTGAATAACAGTAGTAATCGAAACAGCTCCAGTATTATGTCACACACTGTGTTAAGAACTTTAGAGACATCAACGTTAAAGAGTCTGTTCACAGATGAAGCAGCTAGAGCTCTGAGAGGGGAAGTAAACTGTCCAAAGACACATAGAGCTAATAATGGCAGGGCTGTGATTTGAACCAAGTCTGGCAGATTCCAAAAAGGCTGGATTTGAGTACTTGCTGTATTCCTTACAAGATGAGTGACTATGTGCAAGTTATCCCCATCTGTCAACATAGGGATAATACTTCGTGGGATCACTGTGAGGATCCAGTGAGTGTGGAAAGGGCTTTTCACGGGACCTGGCGAATAAGAGTGCTCATACTTCTCTCAGTTACTGAGCTTCAGTGCAGTGGGGGACCGAAAGTCAGGCACAAAGAAGCGGGGCCCAGCACCGCAAGCTCCTCTCTCTGACAAAGTGAAAAGCCTAGGGATTCCGGAAGCCCTGACTGACAGGAATGAGTGTTGGGTTTTCCAGAGCTCTAATTATCAACTTGATGAATCACTTAGAGCTGACACCACCATCTCCACCCTCAGGAGGCTATCAGCCAATTCAAAATATAGAATTTTAATAAAGAGGAGGAGGAGGAAGAGAAAGAGAGGAGTAGGAGAGGTAATGAATAGAAAGGAAAGGTGCCAGCCAGAGGCAACGAAAAACTGTCACCAGGACACCAACAGGAGGAGACCGCTGCGTCTCACACACACACACACACACACACACACACACACACACACACACACACGGTGACATACTCTCCTGCTGGCTCTCCAACCCTGGGCATGCTGGCAGACGGCGCTGCCATAACAAAGTGACGCCTGTCACAACAGCATGAGATGGTTGCTTGAGGATGTACCAGCAGATCTGCCTATTACAGAAGGAGAGGAGGAGACCTTCAACCCTGGGGAGCTTCCTCAGTCTTCTGGAACCCAGCAAACCCTTCCTACTGGCTGACTTCTGACTTCTCTTTGTGGCCAAGCCCCTAGACCCAAGGTATGGCAAGTTCCGAGGGCCAGGCCCACACCTGGTGGCTGGGTACCACCACTGTGAGCAGAGGCACCGCTTATCTTACTCGGTCACCAGCATCAGGAGGGCTGGGAGGCAGAATAGTGTAGTGCAGTAGTAAAGATCATGGAGTTTCAGGCATACAGACCTGAGTTCAAATCCCCATCCTCCTCTTCACTGGCTCTTCGACCTTGAGCGAGTCACCTCACCTCTCTGGGCCTGTTTGTTCATCTGTAAAATGGGGCTACTAATATAAACCTCCAGGGTTGTTGTAATGATGAAGTGAGATGATTCATTCATTCCACAAAGATTTATGGAGTGCCTGCTATGAGCTGGATGCTAGAGATCCAGTGGGACCAAACAGACCACAGTTCTGCCCTCCTGGAGCACGTAGAGCCCCTGGCACAGGGCCTGGCACACAGTGAGATTCAACAAGCAGTAGCTATCTGTGATGACCATCTTGGCATTCTGCCATTACCTTAATCACAGGACCTGGCAGATGCCTCCACCTTCCCCCTGAGGAAAGTGGACCTCAGTTTCCTCAACTGTAAAATGACAGAGTTGGATTGGATCAGTGATTCCCAACCTTCTCACCTTGAAAGGTTCTTTTAGTATTTTCCATCCACATGAGCCTCATATCTGGTAAGATTTTGTCTCCTGTACAACCTGCATCAAGTCATTTCTTCCTTTTTATTCATTACAGCCTCGTATTACAGCCATAAGAGCTTGTGGTCAGGAGGAGCAAGCCAGTGTGACCACCACGCTGTTGGTATAACTCCAGCCTGAAGCAGAGACCAAGCTGGCTTGGGTAACCTTCACATACTATGTGCTGTTTCTCTGGGTCCCTCTGGAACATTGATAAGAACTCAAGGGACTCCTGCTGCCCTCAGGGACCCTTCAGTTGGGGATGCCAGACTGGAATTCACTGAACTGGATGCTCTCCTGCAAGTCCCATCCAGCTGAGAGCTGGAGATGTCACATCACTCGTGTGGCCCCCAAGGAGATCTGAACTTCAAGCCATAGGCCACTCAGCTCTCTTTAGAGCCCTGGGAGTCTCCTCCCCCAAATGAGAGAGCATCCTGTACTCTTCTCTCCAAGGCCTGGAGGGGAGGGAGAGGAGGGGGCATGCCATCCCACCTGAGCACTCAGAATTCCGGGGGTCTCAGTCAGCACCTGGGATCCCCACATCGGTGTATGTGCGGGCTTGAACAAAGCCTGCAGCAATGAGCACAAAACCCAAACTCCGATGGGACGATGACATTTTGAAATATGTTTTTCATTTTTTCCTTGGTGTCCCTCCACCCTTCCCTTGTGCAGGTAGTTAGGTTACTCTGCATACATTACGCCAGGAAACAAATGATACGACAGAATGCAGAATTCATTTTGTGCTTCTGAATTCCAAGAGGCTTGCCTTCAGGGAGGAACGGAAAGAAATATCTGTGCAGATCCAAATTTAGAAAACTGTAACGAGGGGGATCTGGGAGACTGAGACTTGAGGGGTTGGCCCCTGAGAATAGAGAAGCTTCTCCGCAGCCTCTGAGCTAGAGGGCATCAGGGCCCAGGAAGCAGAAAGAGTTGTGCCCCTTTTCTTGGTGGAGCACCAAGAAGCAGTAAAACCCTCTGAAGAAACAGCTGTGCGCTGCACGGGGCAAACAGCAGGGCCTAACTAACCCAAGACCCTAGGAATTTCCTGGGCCTGAGTAGCCTGGAAAAGGTAGAGTAAGAATCTGAACACTGAGAGGGGGATGGGTCAGGAAGGAGCAACTCAGCAGCATCCTGAGCAGGCTGAAGACAGCAAACCAGTACAAAACTAGGACATCTCAGGGGATGCTAGTGTGACTGGACCAGACACCATCAGATCAGATTACCCTGCCCAAGCTTTGGCATCTTCAAAGGAAGTGCCCTAGAATTCAACCAATTCTGAGGAAAGTGATGGGTCAAACTCTGAATTGACTGCAGTTAAGTTTCTGCCACTCTGGCTGAGTGAAGCCAAATATGAATTCAGTTGAGTTAGAGAAAATTCAATTTATATTTCTTACACACCTGAAATTGGAACCAGCTATACCCCTTATCCACAAGGATAAGGATATCCCTGTATCACTTGCCCCACCCCCTTGCCACTTCTCCTGCCTCCCTCCCCTCTGTCAACAGTCACAAGGGTATTCTGCTATTGCCCCCAACCCCCAAGCTTTCTCACCTCAGGAACTTTGCACTGGCGATTTCCTCTGCCTTCCCTTCGCTCTTTATTTTATTTTATTTTGTTTTTTTTAAGTGATTTTTATTTTGTACTTCATGT
>RJWK010070272.1:0-10948 GCA_004363435.1 Platanista minor | reverse complement strand
TAGGTCTAGATCACAGGTAAGTTAGGGATTTGTGTTGGTGATAGCCAGGAAAAAGAAAAAAACCTGTCACATACCACTACTTAAGGATGGCTCCCAGTGGGAAGGATTGTGACACTTATACTTGGCCATGTAATTCATGTGGATTTCTATGAAAGGAGAAGGGGCCTAAGTGTGGTTGCCTGATGAACAACCAAGCATTTCATCATGGATTTGGCAAGAATAAGACTTGATGGAAGATGAGGAGCCTGGAGGTCTGAGAAGGAGGTATAGAAGTAAGCGCAAAATGTATAGATATTTGACTCTTACTACCACTGCCCCCAGAGGATGCCAATCATCTCTTCTTAGCTACTCCAGGGTCAGTATAATAACCTCATTAAAAGAAGAGTTATGGTGGCAAGGATGGTAACTATGAAATGGCCCAGTTTCATAGGCTTCCTCTTGCCAAATCCAGTTCTAACCTCTACCACTGATAAATGTCAGTGTCATCACTGCAGATACCAAGAGTGAGTACTGTGTAGTGAACCATTCAGCCACTTGGTAGTAGATCACTTATATCAGTTCTTCCAGCCTGGAGAAGACAGCCTTACCATAACTGATAACTATTCTAGGTAATCAATCATGTAATTTTCTAGATAAGTATTTGTGTTCCTCACATTCAGTGACTTCTTCATCCCCAATATCTGAAGGCTCAAGGATGACTTTTTTATGCAGTATCTCAAAAACAATGCTACCTCAGAGAAGGGGATCCATTTTATGGCAAAAGAGCAATGGCATAATAATGACATTTATTTATATATATATGTATGTGTGTGTGTGTGTGTGTGTGTGTGTGTATATATATATATATATATATGTATATATAGCCAATGTAATGACATTTAAAGGCTCTTATAGTCAGTCCCTTAACTGTGTATTGTGGATACAAATGATTTTACTATTTTTTTGTCTTTTAACCTCCCTACTACCTTTGTGCATGGATGATTTCCTACTTTTGCTATATGTTTGCCTTTACCAGTGTACCTTTACATTTCCACTTTGTAATTTTCTTGTTTCAAAAATGTTGTGGCCTTTTCTTTCCTTCCTAGATAAGTTCCTTTAGCAGTGCTTGCAAAGCTGATTTGGTGGTGCTGAATTCTTTTGGCTTTTGCTTGTCTATAAAGCTTTTGATTTCTCCTAAAGAGTCAGCATGAACAAAAAACCCTATAGGATTGACACACTGTTTCTAGGATGTGCAAGATGCACTGTTCCGAGGGCAGACATATGGCAGAGTGCCTCTATAGCAGTAGTTGTAGAACCAAGGAGTAGAAGTAGAAGATCCAGCTGCATCATTTCCAGTGTGTGCTTCACATCTTTGCAATCTTAGATAGTACTAGGTTTAAGGTCTTTGCTCCTAGGAAAAGAATACCTCCCTCAAGAAAAGTATTATGAGTTACACTAAGCTAGAAGCAGAATAGACCTTCTTTCCATTTTGGCTTCCCCACACCGTTGAATCAAGAAGAAAGGAAAGGATTTACAGAGCTGGTTGGGTAATCAACCCTGTTTGCCCACGTGGGCTCTTGTTTCCAATACATGGTGGGGTAAGGCAGAAATATGTCTGGATCCTGGAGATTTTCTGGGACATTTCTTGGTATATCCATACCCAAAAAGACTTGAAAATGGTAAATTGCAGCAACACCTAATAACAAGGGCAAAGTAACTGTGTGAGCACAAATCTCTCAGGAATGAAGGTTTGGAGACCCATTACTAGTCAGGCAACCAGACCAGAGGAAATGCTGGCTGAAAGTGAAGGAAATATTGTATGGGTTGTGGAAGAAATGCAGTCACACCTTGGGAATAGCTGTTGCACTGAGGATTGTAGATTGTCTCGGTAAAATTCTCTCACTTTGTTTTTCAGATATTGTGGCTGGTCACCAATTTGAAGGAAATTCTGTGATTCTTTGGATTTGCATGTCTACTCTTTCAGGTAAGAAGTGAAAGCATATTATTCTTACAAAATTTGGAGGCTCCATAGTGTTAGATGGGAGCTTGGTAATAAGGACAGAAATGGATCCGAATGAACTAACCTGACTGTATAAGATACTTTCTGTTATCACCTCAGATCTTCTTGAATCTGTTTTCTGGCCCTTGGTCATTTGTTTCATCCTAGATTCTACTGGGGCAACTGACCCCAAATAGGTTTTACTCATTATAAATCAATTTTGTGGATTAAGAATATAAAAAGGCAAAAGTATTCCATCTTTCTCAATTATTATGTTGATCTGATCATCAATCATTAAATTGAATATATTGAATTATTCTGGATGTTTTCATCCTGTTAATTTCTGGTTATTTTAATTATTGTGTGTTTATTTGCTTGGTAGAAAGTAAAAAAAAAAAATATTCTCTTTAGTTCCTTTTTAAAAGTTCCTTAAATTAGCTAATATCATATCTGTATTTACTACAATAGATGCTTTTCATATGAATTACTGTTCATGCCTGGTGACCAGTGATTAAGCACAGATTAAAGGCCAGGACTCCAAACAAAAATAAAGAGTGTCCATTTGCCTGTTAATGTTTCTCAGGAATCTGAAGTAAGGTAATATGTAGGAATTTATAGATCCAGTAGAAGAGGAAAAGTGGAAAGTTAACACCTAGGGTAAATAACTAATAAATGGTACCTTAACAATAATCAGTTGGACCAGATTATGTAATTTTTTTCTTTCTCCAGCTAGATATTTGCTCCTCTTTTCATAAACTCACAATTTTAAGAGGAGATATATTAAAAAATGAGAGGAAATATAAGCATCAGTTGTGATTTTTATTATTTGCTCTGTATTTGATAAAAGGTTAATGGTGAAAAATATATACAAGTTGCTAATAAGAATATGTGAGATTATTTTAGCTATCTTTTCACTCACCTATGCTATGATGACATTAACTATATAAATGTAAATAAATCATACAAAAGACATTCATTAAACATGACATATCTGGTCTCCTGGTATACAAAACGATTTCTTTCAACTTGTGCATTCAGTCTCACTAAACATATATGTATATACATATACACACACAAACACGCACACACAAAAGAGAGAGAGCAAAATAATGACAAAGAGAGGGAATTTTCTTCTGATTGAAAATAATTAAATACTACAATCATTTATGTAAAAAAACACAAGAATTACAGAAAAGTTGGTCAGAAATACACACACACATATGTTCTAAAGTGTGACATTCACAGTGACTTATATGAAGAATGAATTCATTTATTCTAAAAAATATTACCCCAAAGGGATCATAGGTGCAGATTTAGATATATGTTAAATTGTGTAGCACTGATTTAGATAGATGTTAAAACACAATTATTAACTCAGGAATTTTTTTATATTTTATAATGCTAAGAATGTTTCCCTCAGTTTATACTTAACAAGTCTTATTTAAATAGAAATAATCCTTGGAAAACTAATTATTTAAATATTTCTATGCAAACCCAAATGCTCATTTTATAATTCTGTTTAAACCATGCTTTAAATTGATTTTAAAAATTCCTGAAATACTTTAATATGAAAACTAGTACCCTCCCAATAAAACCTAGAGGAATCATTTTAATGTTTATAATCTCCATGAACAGCTTATTTCAGTTGCAGTGAATATACCAGAAGTGATGGTGTGTAAGCTACTTTGAGAAAAGGCTTCTTACCATAATAGCCTGTTTTGTATTAATAAAGTACTTCATTGACAAGAACCCCAAAAGACTTTGAAAATATTATTTCATTAATCCTCCCAGCACTCATATGGCAGGTATGTGGCAAGAATGATTATTCCACTTTGTTACACTAATGAGCTAAAGATGTCCTCTGTGTATTGGTCCCTAGGTTGTTTATTTATTCACGGCAAGCTGACACCCACTAGTGTGAAAGCCTGCCAGTGCCAAACTCAAAATTTATACATCCAGTTATTTCAAAAAGAGCCCCTCCCCAAAGCAGATTTTTGGCCATTTAGAGCCTGCATATTTTGCATAGCTGTAAAACTTCAGCTTGCATTTGCTGTCCATTGATAAGATAGGGCCTTATAGTTCTAAGGCCCCAGGCTTCTGTGACCGTTTGTAGCTGTCTCGCACAGACTTTGCTGAGCAGCATCAGCTAGACATGTAAGCACCCTGTCTGATCTCCCTCTTCCCTCAGAGTTCCCCTACCCTCCTCTCCTCTGGTTGGTGACCCCCACACTTTAAGTGTCTGGATGGTCTCATGTTCTCAGGGCTTTTCCCTCTCATGCAATCCTAAGCACTGCCCAATAAAGCTTACTGTGAGTTACTGCCTCATGTGGTCCTACCTTTATCCTTAATCAACCCCAAGTCCCTTGAACATCCCACAGACTTTTAGAGGGAAATCAGGCATGGACAACTGGTGGTTGTGTAGTGGACTGATAGCAGACTCACTCCATGGGCAACTCAACCCTGAAACTCCCAGCTCAGTGCTTCATCCAGACACATTTCTCCTTTTAGGATGTTGTTTTCCATCATATCATGTGTATTATGGAACAAATGTTGTCATATGTAACAATAACCTAAATACATATGATCCTTAGAGTGTGCTTGTCTTATCATGTCCTTTCACTGTTTCTACAGATGTTTAGTGGGTGGATACAGGATGTTACAAAACATAAAAGACCATGTTTGATACTGGGATTTAGTTAATGTTTATAGTGGAGTATTTGTTAGAGGAAATAAGGTATGAGCTTGAATGTCATATCAAAACAACCAAAATGGCTATGGTTATACTCGTAAATATTCTTTCTTTCTTTGCTCATGTAATTAACACTATATCTATAAAGAACAATTATTAACATAGGGGAACCAGCATAGTGATTACATGTATTTTATATTTTTCAATTTATAATCCAATTTTATGCATGAGAATGTGTCTGAATAATAAAAACCTAATTTGAGGTAAGTGATTCTGCTTTGAGTGATGGAAGAAAAATTGCAGGGTAAAGGACACAAAAGAATACATGTCATGCTGTAAACATTCTCCAGTCTATAGGTCATATTATAGCAGCAGAAGTGAGATAGATCTTTATATTATTGAAATGTTGGGATCAAATACAAACTCTTGGCTCATTAAATCTACAAATTTCACGCTAGAAATGAATGAATAATCCAAAGAAAATAGTGGAGAAAAACAAATTAGGGCACTAGAGAAAACTGAAGCTCTGGCACGTACAGCTACACCAAGCATTAAATGTAGCTCAGCCTAGCCAGATTAACATAGTTAACTTATATGGAGAGGGAGAGATTTTTCATAGAAATTGGATCATGAAGTTGTGGGGGCTGAGAAGTCCCACGATTTGCCATTTGTAAACTAGAGACCCAGGAAAGCATGCAGTATAATTCAGTCTGAGTCTGAAGGCCTGAGACCCAGGAGCATGAATATGGCAGGCAGGAGAAGATAGGTGTCTCAGCTCAAGCAGAGAGAGCAAATCTTCCCTTCTTCAACTTTTTGTTCTATTCAGGCCCTCAACAGATTGCATGATGCCCACCTGCATTGGTGAGGGCGATCTTCTTTACTCAGTCTGCAGACACCAATATTAATCTCTTACAGAAACATCCTCACAGACACAGACAGAAATAATGGTTTACCACCTACCCGGGAATCCTTTAACCCAGTCAGGTTAAATATAGAAAGAAAGTTAACCATCACCCTTGTGGACAAGAAAGAGGATTATAATAAAAATAATAGAATGTTTTTGATTAAAAATATTAAATAAGTGTTTAAAGTAGAAAACTTATTAAATAAGTGTTTAAAGTTGAAAACTTATGGAAGATTTTTTATTTTTAGATTTTTTTCTTTAATACTTTTGTCACCCTCAATTTTCAATTAAAATTATACATAAAAATAATAAAATTCCTGATAAAAGTAATGGAATTATCTAATGGGATGCCATAACTAAGTATTTTTAAATAGACAGATTTAGATGTTTTTTTCAGAGACACGTTTATTTTACCATATTGGAATCAGTAGAAATGATGGTTCTATAAAAATAACACATTTGGGCAAGGATTTGTGACACCAAGGACATGAATTACTCATTGCTATTTTAACTAAAGGAGTCAGATGATCTGCATATTTAGTGTATCTACACTCAGTCATAGTTACTGAATAATCTATAATTTGAGCTTAAAAATTAAAATAGAAATACTGAATTAGAGAGAAAAATAATTCCATTTTTAAATACCATTTGCCTCTATATTCAAATATTTCAGAAAGTGGTAAATGTTATTCCATATAATAACATGTTTTTCCAATTCACTATGCACATGTAGATGCATTCAAATATGTTAAAAATAGGAGAGTTCCAATTTTATCCCACTATTTTGAGGAATGCAAATAATTCTCATATGCAAATATTCCATGAACAATTATAAGTTCAGTGCAGCACAATGAACTTCCCTTTTAAAAAAGCCTATTGCAAATTGGTCCTTTAGATCTCCATTTAATTATTAGCAGGCTTTTAAAATAACTGTATTTTCTCTTTGTGTTTGAAAGGGAGTGAAAATGCCTGAATTTTTTTTCCAATGCTCATAGGTAATTTTTAGCGGAGAATAGGCTTTGCTAGAGACCATGACCCCACTGTGAGGTTGTTTAGATATTCAAAATAGATAAAATTATGATTGTGTGCAATAGGTCTGGCTTCAGTTATTTCAAAACAGTTATTTCTGTCACATATAACACTAGGAAAAGAGACACAAAAATGGTAGGTTATGAACCTGATTTGCATTACTGTTCCTATTGCCATTATTTTTATAAAAGGAAAGAAACCAGTGGCTCATAATTTAAGAGAAATTTTTAAAATTCTGTGATACTTTTGTAATACATTTTACATAGAGAAAATTTACACATTAATGATTGAAGAGAATCCAAAATGCTAATGCTGTTACATCTTTCAAGACATTCTTTCACAGTGTCCTGTAAGGAACCAAAGATATATCTTGAATTCCTTTCTTTTTGTGGGGTAGGAAACTTTACTTAGCAAAGGTTTGGGATAGGAATGATTGACTAAAGAACTTGGGGTTGAGAATAATTTCTAAGAGGGACAGTGAGATTTATCTGACTTGCAATTCCTAATTAGGACATCTAGCGCTATCTAAATACAAGGTAACATGGTCGAAACTGTATATACTACACATGAACAAGAAGGTTCTGATAAAAGTTATGAGTCTTGAGTCATTTCTCAGCGCTGCTGAAGGTTCAAGTCTCTTTGGGCTTGAGTGAAAACACTAGGTTTTAAAGGCTCCTAAATGATTAGGACAGTAACTATGGACATTTGATAGTTGCCCTGGTCCTGTTCTCTGCGTGGGATCTTTGGAACCTTGGAATATCCATACACTCGAGACTTAGACTTGGAATAATTAAAACTTGAATGTCATCTTTTGATGCATGTAAGACCAGCCAAACTGCAGCCTCTGATGAAACATCCCTTCCTATGTACCTCTTTGAGCACTTTTCTGTGATGACAAGAAATTAACATTATAATGAAAAAGTTATTATTAAATGTTTAAAGTAGCAAAAAATTTAGAGCTGACAGTTTATAGTTTAAATATATTTTCACATGCTGCTCATATTACAGCCTGGTATTACATTTGACCAAGAAAGCTAAGCATAATTCTAGTTGGTGAAAGAAATAAGAACCAACTTAACTTGGGTTTTTCAATTGTATGCCCTGTACAGTCAAATGCAAAGGTTTCTGAGGAGCAACATTAAGTAGTATTAATACAGTCTTAAGGGACCTGAAAATACCTTATCATGGGTACTATGTAGTTACATTAAGAGCAGGGACAAAAATTAAGGAAGTGGAACCAAGACTACATTCTTAGTTTGGATTTTTTATTGTCTTGACTCTATTTTCTCAAGAAGAACTTGACTTCTATAGTCTTATATCTATGAATGTACAAGATTTCCCTTTCTTCCTTCCTCCCTTCCCTCCTTTCTTTCTTTCCATTACATTTATATATGAATAATTTTTAGGATATACAATTTTGTCGTATAAATCTCCCACCTCTGCCGTTATAGAACTTCTTTTATGCAAAGTAGAGAACTTAGCTTTTGTAGACATTTGTCATGTATATTTTCAGGAAGTGCCTCAGAGAGTATCTTTCTTTCAGTTTTGCCTATCTAAGAATAACTTTCAGTTTTATATAGCTCTGATTTATTTCCTTTGTATTATTTTCACCAGTGGAATTGATATTTTGAAAAATATCCTCCTGTTTACTAAATTGCTCTAAAAGTTTATACTGATGGAAAAGTTTCACAATCATAAGTGAACCTGTTTACTTAACTGACACCTTCATTAACCCAAGGAAGTAAAATTTTAGCACATTAGATGGGAAAAACACGTCACTTTTTAGTGAAATATTTTTATTGCGGGTGAGGTTAAATAGTTAGATTTTAATTGATGATTTGTATTTCTTCTTTTATGAGTTCCCTCTGCCCATTTCTGTACTGAGGTCAGCCACATATATTCTCTGGCTTTAATGGTCTGTTTGTGTTTTTTTAGGAAGAATGGTGGTAGGTTTTCAAAAAAGTTTAAGTTCTGAAGTAGTTGTATGTATAAGTGGACAAAGTCTGTGGCTTTGTAGATAGTATTAGCAAAATCCTTTGCTGAAATACTTGTATTTATTTGGTAAATAAATATAACTTACTGAATATAAATATTTACTGTATCTAGGCTTTGCTGTGTGAGCGCCTAGACATAGAGCATCTTTATGAGCAGCGGTAGGTGTAAAATTGTCCAATCTAGACCCCCTTTACATGCAGCCCCCAGCTGTTATGAGAGTTGCTGGTAAGAGCTCAGAGCTGCCAGGTATCTCCAGAGAATTACCCTACATGACTAATGGGAGCCATCTCACTAGGAAACTTACAACATCAACCCTCCCTCAGAAAATGGCCTTCAGTCCATGATTGACAATTTGGGGTTTAAAAACCCCACCCTGTGACCTAAAATAAAAGACAATCTTGTGGGGTGATGTACAGTGCAGAGTCCTCCCCCTGTGATGTGGAACATCTTTGGTCTTCTCTTTCCCTTCCCTATACTGCTTCAGTTCCTTTCCTGAAGAGCACTTACCCCAAAATTCAGGCATATCTTAACCCCTCTCTCAGGCTCTGCTTCTAGTGGATCTGTCCTAAGTATCCAGCTCACTTAATATTTTCAAAGAAAACCTTGAGGTACTTAGAGTGTTATTAAATAGTGCTAAAAGGTATTTTTTGAAAAGAGTAAAACCATGACTTTCATACTGATATAAAATTGAAGCTGAGTTAGGGATTTTAACTCTTGAGGCAACCTAGCTGATGGCATAACTGATTCAAAAGGGAATCCAAAGAAGAGATCCATATATTGACCAAGATTTTTGAAAGGGATATATAAATGAAGGCAAAAATATATTTTTCTTCAGCGGGGGAAGTTCTTTAGTTGAAATTCTACTGGTCATAACAGAATTTGTACATAGGAATCATTTACTTGGTTATTGTTTACCTATCACTACAGAGTTATAAAACAGTTCAAAGGCAATGGAAGACTGGAATCAGATCACCCAGAGGGATGTCTTGTAGACATTGATTAGTTTTTAATGTCTCTTCAATAAATCACACATCATTTTTTTGCAAAAGCAATTAATCAGTAAATAGGACCATGTGTATACATTTGTTTATTCAAGAGGCATAGCTAATACTCTATTCCTAATGTGTTTTTCCTTTTCTTCCTTTTTCTTTTTAGTTTTCTTCAAAATGTTGTAGGGAGTAGTCCCATATCAAGGAAAAGCTTATCATCATCCAGCTAGACATCTCCCTAAGAGTATAATTGTACTCAGAGGAGTTGGTTTATATGTAAATATAGTATATACATCCTTTGAATAGAAGTTAATGTACTTGACTATGAGTTTCTTGATGAAGAGTTTTACACAGTTAAGTAATCTCAAGACTTGTGTAGTCACCACCATGCAATGTCATGAATAATACTGATTAAAATGAATAGAATTTGGAAAATGATGAGGGCATTCAGCAAAAGAATGGATGCAATATGATTATTCTGCCCTCTCCAGTTTCACCTTTGACATTTTCACTGCACTCATGAGTTTTAGTGAATTTATCTGATTACAAGCCTTTCTCTTTCAATGTACTATAAATGCTCCCATGGCAGGGACTTAATTTATTCATCACAACACCCGCAGTGACTAGTACTGAGTCTGTTATAGAAGACTTTCAATATATTTATTTTTTAAACTGTGACTGAACAAGACCAATTTAAGAGGATTGAAACGTTTCCTGTTCTACAGGAATGTATGTGCTTATATTTAAACTGTACATTAAGTATTAATAACTGCCCTTTTGTACTCCTGCCTTTATGTTCTCAGAGAAGCACACATTCAGCCCTGTTGATATCTATCCTAGATACTTAACATGATATTCAAAACATAAAATTTTTACATTTTTCTGAAAATAAGTCAATAATATTTCTGTCACAACCTACAAAGAGCTTTCCTTTTCTTCTGAGTGTTATACATATAAATCTGGAAGTACTTTATGTTTATTCCAAAGAGAAAACTAGTTTTATAATGCATAAAAAGATAAAATAAGCTATATATTGCATCTGTGGAAATGTAATAATAAAGGTGACAAACACTGTTAATTACACTCACACAAATGTTTGCTCAATTTGTTTTGATGTAACATTGAGTAAATTTAGATTAAACAGATGCAAATATTTAGGGAATTTTGATAGTTATCCATTAATTTTAAATAAAATTATCATCTTGTAAATTTATATCTACCACAAAAAAAGAATAAACTTACCCAACTCTGGATATCTAATTATATCAGATCTCTTCCCAATGATATTTCTGTGTGCCAGAATTATTGTCTTTTCAATTGATATTTTTAAATGTTAATATTATTTTTATTTTTTTTTTTTTTTT